>JAODAL010004809.1:0-151386 GCA_025379985.1 Phyllomedusa bahiana | reverse complement strand
AAAACAAGGGTGCTAGGCACTGTGTGTTTATGTGAGTAGGGTATGTACTGTATATGTGCCATGTCACTTCTTCCCTGCACTTACGCACCGGGGAAAATTAAAGTGAATGGGACCGACCCCGCAGCATTTTAGAAGTGTGGACTGGCCAGCGCATAATTCTAAAACACCCGGCTAATAGCAGAGCGCACAGTATGCCCCGCTATACGCTAGGTGCAAACGCCTTAAGGGTACATTCATACAGAAGATATGAATGCTAATTCTGGGACGGATTCAGTGCTGGATCTGCCTCAGAACTGGTGTCCAATCCGACAGGAATCTGATTTACATTATACCCTATGTAAAATCAGTGTCGTTGTTTAGATGACACCAATTTTACTTAAGTATTTTCGGCGCGTACTGTCAGCGCCTACACAGAATTCTTTGAGGCATTTTCCACACTAACAGAACTAAAGGATAGGAGGCAGAAATCTGCCTCGGTTAGTCGGGGTTGTTTGCTCGTCGGAATTCTGTGTTTGCATGCGCCGAATTTCCACCCAACACTGACAATGCTGAAAAACCATGTAAGCCCACCCTAAGTGTGTAGTGTGTTTGTGTTCAATATATGTATATATCCCACACACAATTTCTGGATACCTTTTAATGTAAATCTCTTGGTACAGTGTGTAATGTAAAAAATCTCTGGGTAAGGTGTAATAAATCTCTGTTGTACAGTGTGCAAAGTATCTCTGGATAGGGTGTGTAATGTAGTCTCTGGAGTATGGTGTAATATAATCTCGTTTGTTAAATGTGGGAATGTAATCTCTGGGGTATGGTAAATAATGCAGTAATATCTGGGGTACAGTTTGTAAACTAATCTCTGGGGTACAGTGAGTAATGTTATCTTTGTTGTACAGTGTGTAATGTAATCTCTGGGGCATGGGGTATAATGTAATCTCTGGGGTACAGTGAGTAATGTAATATCTGGGATATGGTGTGTACTGTAATAATATATTGGGATTCAGGGCGTAATGTAGTCTCTGGGGTACGGGTGTGTATATAATCTTCTGGGGTACAGTGTGTAATGTAGTCTCTGGGGCATGGGGGTAATATAATCTCGCTGTACAGGTGTAATGTTAATCTCTGGGGTACGGTGAATAATGCAGTAATATCTGGAGTACGGTGTGTAAACTAATCTCTGGGGTACAGTGAGTAATGTTATCTCTGTTGTACAGTGTGTAATGTAATCTCTGGGGTACGAGGTGTAATGTAATCTCTGGGGTACAGTGATTTAAAGTAATATCTGGGATACGGGTGTGTAATGTAATAATCTCTGGGATACAGTGAGTAATGTAGTCCCCTGGGGTACGGGTGTGTATTGTACCCTGGGGCATGTGTAATGTAAAATTTATTTCTAGTTTCTGTGTATAATATAATAAATTTTTGGGGTACAGTGAATTATATTATTTCTTGAGTACAATGTGCATTTCATTTGTAAGGTGCAGTTAGTAATGTAATTTCTAGGTCTTCCATGTGTAACATAATTCATTTCTGGGGTACAGTGAATTATATTATTTATTGAGTACAATGTGCAATTCATTCATAAGGTGCAGTTAGTAATGTAATTTCTGTGGATACCATGTGTAATTAACTTCTGGGGTGCAGTGAATGATGTCATTTCTGGTGTATGGTATGCAATAAAATACATTTTGGGGTACAGTATGTGACATAAGTGATTTCTAGGGGTATAGTGAGATTGGGTTCTTTTATTTTCCTCATTCTGTTGTGTGTGTATAACAAATTGATGGGAAATGGGAAGGGTTAAGCAAAATTTGCTGCATTGCACAACATTTAAATTTCCATGTAGAGGGGGAAATATTATAGGTGGGCTGGTTCGGTTTTATTGCCAGGGCTGCCTTTTAGTCCCAGTCTGGCTCTAAACTTAAATAATTAGAGAGCCACTCATAACCTGACGGGTTGCACCAAAAGTGTTTGCCATAAGGACTTTGCCTGGACCTGCTGGGGGAGCTCACAGCACTCCCTCAGACCTCCTAGCTGGGTTAGAGGGGGCCGCTTCACTGCAGGGAGAGGAGTGGAGAGAAGTTATAGGGAAGGCGAGTGAAGGAGGGAGAGATAGGAAGATAGAGGATGTGAGGGAAAATTGGTCCCCCCCACTTTTTGAACCAAAGTTACACCCCTGGAGTGGTCTACTATATAACTACACAAAAACACCAAGATGCACCACATTAGGAATATTAAAAATAGATTATGTTAATTTTGACAATACCTACAATGGACCAGTGCAAGCAGGAGAGATAAAAACTCAAAAATCAAAAATGGCATAAATGATACAGCACAAGTCCATGACCCCTAAAAAAGGTAATGTGACATCGCACAAGCTCCTAAGGAAATATATTGCAAACCATGCATATGACATATACAGTAAAAAAGATAACCAACTCAGCACACCCAAATTATGGGACACTGATATCACTAGAAGGGTAGTAACTATAGCCATAACAGCAGCTGAGGAGTCCAGTGATTAAAGGGGTTTAATGTAATGTAATGTTGACGTGGGATCCTCCAAAATGGGTATTTAATCACTTTTCTAAATATATATGATTACAAAAAGTGAAGCCTCTGAGAGCTACAAATTTCTTTACAAGCCCTTAGTTACTTAAAAGTTTGCATTAGACACGACCAGCAAACAGGAGCTGATCTGGTCGCACTTGCGTTGTCTGCTCTTCTTATCTGATGACAGGGAACATGAATGAGCTTCCAAGGGACTGTGGAGAAAGTGAAGTGTATGAGGCTTTAGGCTGTAGAGACAATCCACTGGTTTTACTGTTATTATTTCAGTGAACATTGCAGACACTCCCTTAGTTCTCCCTCTGTGCTCCTCGCTGCTGAGCCCCCTCCCTCTCTCCTCTGCAGCATTCATGATTTGTTTATATTTTATCCTGAGCCAGATAAGAGGAAAGCAACTCACTTCGTGGCAAAACCCCTTTAAGGGAGTCCACTCATGTGCGAGAACACTTTGGGCGACATGTCTAAAAATTGGCGTCGTCGTAGCAGTTTTTAGGTGGATTTAAGTGTAAAGTGCGCCTAAAAGTACGATCCTTTCAAAAATCTGGCGTATGGTATACCTTGCATAGTAAATGTAATGTGCCCAAAAAAGTCGCATAGTGTATCATTGCTAGCATATTTAATGCACCTATCAAGGCGCATTGCATTATGGAGGCCCACAGCGTATCATTGCTACCATAATGCACCTTTCTAGGCGCATGACAATGTGTGATACCCGGCGTATAATAAGCCTAGTTTTGGTATATTACAGTTCAAACGTCAAAATACACCAAAGTTATGGCGCATTCGCATTAGGACATGTCGCCCTTTATCTTTATGTAGAAAATGACAAACTGGTGGCTTTATGCTCTGAAATATGGCATTATTATCTATACCTTCATTTTTTGTGTTGCTTTTTGAGTCTTCTGTCAATAAGTGGTGGTTGCCCTTCTATTTTGCTATGGGTCCCTATAAATTCTAGTTACGCCACACGACCACCGAATACTACAGAATTCAAAGAAAAAATGTGCAAAGATTAGAAAAAATAATTGAAACTGGAGGAACAGCAGTGATACATGTTGGAATGGAAGTTGTTCCTACTTGTGTCTTCACATATATTCTCTACTCTTCTAGAACATGGTTCTAACATATTTATTTTTTCTACCCTTCTAGAGTATGGTACTATTCATACATTATTTCTACTCTTCTAGAGTATAGTTCGCACCATATACTTTTTCTATCCTTCAAGAGTACGGTTCTATACATGTTTTTTAGTTCTATAGTTTCAAAAATGTGTAAGCAGTTGACAAAAAATGGTCTAAAGTAGTGTGGAGCGATGAAATCGAAAAAAGTTGAAATTGGGCAGATTTTCACTAAAATCTTGGTTCTGCAATGAAGAGATTATTTTTCTTAAAATCTGGTCAATAATCAACATCTTGGATTCCAATCGCGCCATTTTCGCCGCTTCCTGTAATTTTGGCGGCCAGCCAATCAGCGCAGAACACGGGGGAGGGAGGGTGAAGAACATCACCAGTGGGGTGTGTAGGGATCTCATTGGCTGCTGAAATCACATGACCTTGTTTTATCTATGTCACTGCACTTCCTGATCGACGCCATTAGCTTCTATATAGCCAACAGAATGGATAGCTGTCTCTCTGCTCAGCTTTTTTAAAAGCTAGTAGAGACTGTTTGCCAACTGAAAAGGATCCTTGATAGAATAGTTAGCTTAGGGTAAAGCAAGATTACAGAACTCTAGTTAGTATTAGTTAGAGATTTGGAAACAGCTCCAATGCTCTGAACAGCACAGCTGCGTGGGAGAGGGGGGGGGGTGCACCCTGGGGGGGGCACATCCTGCAGCAGACATATTTCTCCTCTCAAGCCACTGTGAAATAGCACCAAATTTTACTTCTGTATAGCCAGCATCCACCACAGTCTGAGTTCAGGATGTCCCTTTCTTGTGGGGTGCACGTCTCATATATTATCGTCTCAAACCACGGTGAAATAGCACCCAATTTTATTTCTGCGTTGCAAGCGGCTTCACCTCACTTGTTTTGGGTATAAAAATGAACCTGGTGTTCCTCTCCCATAGACTTTAATGGGAATCGGAGATTAATCACAATCGAGGATTGAACATCGGGAGATGATTCCACAAAATCTGGAATCGACTCGAATCAAAATATAGGTCAAATCACTCATCACTAGTCTAAAGCAACCTTTTTAACTGTTTGAAATTTCTGGTATATGGCCACTTAAGCAAATTTTGAACTATGTTCCAAAACTCTTTAACCAATTTCAAGTTACCTATATGCATAAGATAAAATGAATTGATGTCATACTTGCGGAGAACATCTAGACCACTAAAGGTAAGATCATAGAACAGTCCGTGGCCACCTTCATTAACTTTGTAATTACTAGATAAGCATTATATTCTTGTCATCTACCATTTGTGGGAGAACATCCTTTGCAATAACACAATGACTGTGCTAGAGGGACGATACCTGATATTTTACTTTGTCAGTGGTTAGGCACATTGTTTGCTTCACAAGGATGTTACAAAATAAATACCTGTATCACGTAGCCTGCTTGGCAATTATTTCTGTGTATTGTATAAAAGGTGCAGCGACTCTATTTTTTGCTTTGTGCACAACTTATTAGGTTTCACCCACTGGTTTTGTTTTATATTATTATGTTTTTTTTTTTTTTTTCTGGGCAATGATCACCCAGACAGGACATACTGTACCATCTATAGGTCTTTTTTCCCATGACTAGCTCTAGCCCCAGGATTTTTGTTGCCTTAAAGGGAATTTATCACTAATATATTTTTTTTTACTAATTAAAATGAGACACTGATACATATTTCTTTCTTTCTGTTTTAATGTTCTGACTGTAGATTTTTTTATTGTTGTTTTCTGTATGGGGTCAGCCATCTCGCCTGAGCTGCTTTTAACAGCATTTATAGAGATCCTTTACAGCAGCTTTATAGACATAGGAGCCTGTGAACAGGAGCAGACCCATTGACTTCTATAGGAGAGTTTTCTAGGCATGCTCTGTGACCTGGGAAGAAGTCAGTGTGCAGGGAGGGGAACAGGGTGAACTGTGACAATCTTCTATGGTGAACAGTGGATAATGTGTAATCTATACACATCGGTGTCACCTTTCAGTGTACATAATCTCCCAAAAATTGGGAATCTCGCAAGAGAACAGAGAGTGACTTTTGATCACTATATTTACTATTTTGCCATAGGCAAACTTAAACTCTATCAGTTCTCTACCTGTAAAACACTTAAACGTAACTTTTATTATGTATAACTCAACCTCTATACACACTATTTAAAAACCTGATTTCTAACCTCATCATTTAACCCTTTTTGCTTCTGAAAGAGGGAATAACTCCCTTTCTATTATCAAGTCTGGTGGAGCACCACCTATCCGTGTCCATGAGATTAGGGACGACTGCCCAAGTAGTAGGCTTGGGATCCCTTACTGGAGCTAGTACTTTGCTATAGATATAAGGCTCTCCTGTTAATAGGTGGTGCTCCACCAGACTTGATAATAGAAAGGGAGTTATTCCCTCTTTCAGAAGCAAAAAGGGTTAAATGATGAGGTTAAAAATCAGGTTTTTTAAATAGTGTGCATAGAGGTTAAAAGTTATACATAATAAAAGTTACGTTTTAGTGTTTTACAGATAGAGAACTGATAGAGTTTAAGTTTGCCTATGGCAAAATAGTAAATATAGTGACCCTTCAGTGTAAGCCCGCCTGTGCTAATAATGAGGAGACTGCTGAAAAGTTTTCTCTATGGAACAAGAAGTGTCATACTATTATTAGGCCTAGTGGTCAAAGTAAAAACTGCAGGATTTCAGGATTGTTTAAATAATATTGATATATGAAAAATTTAAAAAAAAGCAAAAATTCTTAAGGAATGTGTTTAACATAAAAAAAATTGTTAAACAATAGGTGATGTTTGATGACATATTCCCTTTCGGCTAGTCCATTGCTTGATTACTTGATTAGTTGGAGAGGTAGATTCAAGATATTGGAACAACAACAAAAGTCAAGATAAGAATGTATTAGTGATGGTAGTACAATATGCAGTGACTACAGGAACGTAGTTAAAAAAGCCAAAGGTCAGGTTATCATAATGAGGTACAGTGTAGAACTCAAAGAGTGTTTAGGAAAGCCATGTTACAACATCTAAAGGAAGCAAACACAAACCAAAAGATAGGAGTTGTACCTGTAATAGTCACTGAAACCAGTGAGAAGCTCCTATACATGTAGAGGGCTTTTGGTTCTGGTTGGTCATGATTGGCAGTGCACTACATGTACCACCTAGGAGCCTTTCCCCGCTCACTGGGACAAAGAGACTCATTGAATCATTGGCCTCTCCTGGGAAGAGGTGGAGCAGCCATTTGGAGCAATTATGATATTTACAGTGAACTTAAAATAGTCCTTGAAATCTGTTCTTTATGCTAATAATTCATTTACTATTCTTTAAAGGGAATGTTTCATCAAAAATAACGTATTGTTTAGCTCTTTTTTATGTTGAACACATGTTTTATTTTTTAATTTTCCATATCTCTTTCAATATTTAAAAAAAATTCTTAAGTCCTGCAGATTTCACTTTGGCCACTAGACCTAACAATAGTCTGATACTTCCTGTTCTGTAGAAAGAGATTTTCAGTAGTCTGCTTATTTTTAACACAGGCAGGGTCAAAATGAAATTAGACACCAACACAGGATCCACCAGTCACAATAGGAGATAGTCAAAGTTCACCCTCTCCCCCTCCCTTCATACTGATTTCTTCCCAGGTCACAGAGCATGGCAAGAAAACTCTCCTATAGTAGTCAATGGGACTCATTCTGAGTCACTCTTAAAGGAGTTTTCCTGCTACAAAGATCATACCTCTAATGATGGGGACAGTAAAAATAAGCACTTTTGCAATTGGTTCGCATTACCTAAATCATTTAGAATAGCAGATATAAGCTAATCTGTGTTTTTTACACCTAAAACTGCAGCCTGAGGTCAGGCCACACCTTCTTTGCTGTGATTGGCTGACTGATATTTCATTCAGCCTGTTGTGACACGCCCCCTGGAAGGGACATGCCCCTTGTGCTGTGATTGGCTGCTTACACTCTGTGCTTACTCCTCTTTGAGCTGTGGAACATGAAAGTGAAACAGCTTTCTGTGCTGGCTGTGTAATAAAAGCTGCTTGAGCTCCTCTATGCTCATGTCCCAGCTCTATGTGAAGGAACTGAGGGCAATTACTGAGTCTCTAGCTGCTAGATTTACTCTTCTCTCATATAACACAGCCTTATACACTGCTTTCCCCATATAACACAGCCTTATACAGTCTGTTCCCCCTCTACCTCCTACCTCATAACAGAAGGAGATGCAGAGTGCATTCCTCACATTTGTTTCATCAGTTCAGGCTGTGTGTATAATTGTTTACAGCAATGCAGGTGTTCTGGTTACAAGGATCTTGTGGAGCCTGGGAAGAAGGTGACAGCTCTGCAGACATGAGAACCATTGCAGGAGGTCTGCAGAGCTGTGATATCCTCTCTCTCCCACTGCTCACACAGAATTATGTCACCAGTCTTCAGTGAGGAAAGACACACCTACTGGGATGAGAGACACGCCCTTGGATTTGAAGCTGTAACAGACAGAAACAGCTCAGGTCTGTGAAAGCTTGTGATGAGAAATCCCCTTTAAGGCTGCTATGTGCATGAAGCTGCTGTAATGCATCTCTCTGACTGCTGTTAAAGCAGTGCAAGCAAGAATGCTGTCCCCACAATCATATACAGACAACTGAATTGAGAAATCTACAATCAGGAAATAAGAAGAAAAGAATATGGATCAGAATCTTGATTTAAGTAAAAAAAAATTGACAACAGATTCCATTTCAATAACTTGATTACTTTTATTGACCGAGAGCTGCTCATATCATATACATTTGTGAATGATTGGATCATATGAGTATGTCACCTCAGATGCAAAGGTTTATTGACTACAGGCAGTCCTCAACTTACACCGTTCCAACTTACATCTGTCCCCTAGTTACAAACGGAGACTTATGGGGAATGCTGGCACTTGTAGTTCCATGTTTCACAGCAGATAGTAGCTGTGGAGTAACAAGTTCCAGCATGCCACAGCAGCACATGAGGTGAAAATGAGGTGAAATCTTTTTAACAGGGGCACAGACAGCAAAAAAATGTAAAAAAAACCCTTCACTGCACTATTCAAAACTAAAAAGAAAAACTTTTGTGCTGGAGTTAAAGTTAATAAATGTACCTGTTTCGACTTACATACAAATTCAGCTTAAAGGGGTTGTATCATTTCATTAAATGGTCTTCAGAATAAGGGGACAGTGAAAACAAGTAACTTTACAATTAGATGTCATTAGTAAAGCTGTCTTGTATTCACAGTTTTCCTTATCTTCTGTTTCTGTTTACACTGATATCCAGTGCTGGTCGATTCCTCCTCCTTGCATTTCACTAGCTGAGAGCTCATTTACATTCTGTACAGCCCCCAGTTGGCCATATTCACGGAGCTTGCATTCCTGCCTTTCACTGAAAGTAAGGGACCGGCACATTTTCACTCTGCACAGCCAGAAGAAACAGAATAACAGTGCAGGGCTTCTATAATCAGGAAACAGCACAATTATGTGTCGATCCTGCCTCTCCGCATAAAAGGGGAGATCTTTTGCCGTTCATAACAGCTTTAACAAATCTCCAGCTGTGAGAGAAGAGATCAGTGTTTCAGTCTAGATTGAATGCAGCCTGTGGTATGTTTACTGCTCTTACCAAATAAGACTGATAGGGAGAGACACTGTGACATGTGGACTCAGTCAGAGAGGGGGGGGGGGAGTCTCGGGAGCCAGCAGGAACAGTGAAGGGGAGATGATGTCACCCAGCTGGGAGGGGAAGAAACACACCTGCATTTCTAGGGGTTGGAAAGCTGAGGGCAGTTTGAATCAGACGAACTAAAGAAGCGATACATCCCCTTTAAGAACAAACTTACAGTCCCTATCCTGTTCATAACCTGGGGACTGCTTGTATTTATTTCTTATATCCAGATAGTGCTGTGCAGAGATTGTTATCATTCACATCGGTCCCTATGCCCCTTGTGGCCTTCAATCTGGAGAACAGTCATTGGTCTAGGGATTTATTCTGGTTGCCAAAATTTTCCGGAAGGAATTTATTTTGCCTAAAATAGGGACAATTAGCTTCTATCTCCTGGAGTTTTTTTTACCTTCCTCTCATAGGACAATAGGCAAAAATGGATGAATATATCTCTTTTTTCAGCCTTCCTAACTATGTAACTGGAAGGTATTATTCAGCTTTACCTTGAGACACATTTATTGCTTGCATTAAGCAATAAAAAATAGCATCTCACCCAGTCCTCCTCCATCACTCCAAGATCTTCTCTGCAGATATAGGAAATCATTACTAAAGCTTTTTGTAGTAGAGTATTAGCATTTTCCCAGGATAGTGTTATCAATTCCTTCCTTTGGTGCCTGGTTTTCTAAAAGGCATTTATCAATATTAATGAAGTAACGCACATGGATCCTCTGAAGAAAAATAACATGGGGTCTGCCAAAGCCCCTTCGCTGTCACTACATACACTCTGCCTCACATAGTGATAAGATGGTCGAGTGCAAAAAACGTTTCATTAAGTGATAACCTCATCCAATTTTCTGCAAGTGTTGGGTCCATCCTTTGTCTCAATTAAGTTAGCCTTAGAAACAAAATGTCATTATGGATTTGTTACAATGGTTGCAAGCCTTCCTATAATTGAGAACTTGTGATTCGGTCATTCTGTAGCTCCATTAACTGGAACCTTTACTGGGCCAAGATGAGGTCTTCAACACTTTCTCATACATAGTCTTATTTCTAGAACACCAGCTACTCTGTGGTGACTCTCCACTCTGGACCGTAGAGGTGGATCCTATGAAGGTTATATGCTCTAAAGTGCTTTTGGTAAAGGTTGTGCTATTGGGATAATCTCTTCAAATTTGACTATTATGCAGTCAAGTCACATCATTATGACCACTTCCTACTTTCGATGTCAGCAGGGTGTAGCTTATAAAGGACGTTGCCTGTGATGAGCTGGTCTGGGGGTATATAAGGTGTGTGATAGGCTGTCTGCACACATATACAGCATTGCTTTTATTAGTTAAGGGGGCGATTTATCAGAGATGCAAAAAGGGATGATTATCCGCTTTTGGGTCAAAGGTGGCCGAATTTCTAAAACTGTGCAGTTTGAAAACTGTTCTTGCATTGCTCTGATGAAAGTGTATTGCGAATGGACAAATGGCACCATTACGAATAAGTTACAAGGAAACTGTGTAGCACTGATGTGAGAGATGGGCATTGGCTATGAAGATGTGCGAGGGTAGACTATAGAGCAGTCAACCACGAAAATGGCCCAGTGGGCTATCAGACATGTGTCTAACACTACAGTACAGTGAACCCTACTACATATAGGGCTTTGGGACAGATAGATGGTCACTGCAAAACTGCTAAATAAGCTACATCAACAGAAAAAGCTTCAATTTTGTGGGCAGAATTGGAAATGGACTTCTTCTGACTGGCAGATGGTTGCCTTCTTGTCTGAGTCATGTCTTCTGCTTCACCGAATTAATGGACGCTGACATGACAGGCAAGAAACATCACATAGCAATCACCCTGCAACCACTGCTAGAAGAACACAAGCTGGTGGTGGCAGTGTTATGGTTTGGGGACTGTTTTTGTGGCATTCTCTCGGTCCACTCATCAATGTGGAAGACACGCTGAACTAATCTGGGTATGAATCGATCCTTACAGACCACATATAGCCTTTCATGCTGATTGTCTTTCCTTGGGTAGGTGAGATTTTCCAGCAAGACAATGCGACATGTCCCATAGGTAGAAATCGCCAACCCTGGATGGAAGAGCAAGACCAAGACTTATAAGTGCTACCCTGGCCCTCTAATTTCCCAGTCTCTAACCCAATAGGGACCGTCTTGATTGTTGTGTTTGCTCTATGGATTTCCAATAGACCTTATTGAGTCACTCCCAACCTGTGTAGCTGATGTCCATCCTGCACATGAAGGCTACTCTATCATAATAATGTGACTTGACTGTGTATATCTGTACAGCATTGTGCAACATTACATCACTCTTAGTTACCACAGTAAGAATAGAGTTGCAATATGGGTGTGTGGTGGCTCATTATTTTTTACAATGACCTTGTAGCACTTTGGTCCTAGGTTCAAATCCCACATGAACAACATCTGCAAGGATTTTGCATGTTCCCCCCTGTGATTGTATGGGGTTCCTGTGGGTACTCATATCTAGTCACTATAACTTCTAATATTATTACTCTGTAGAAATGCATCCAGTCCCATTTTTAACCCATTTTGCGAGTTCACCAGGACACGTTCCTCTGAGAGTTCCACATCTCACGGTTCAAAAATACAGACTCCCCTTCTATGTTTGAGTAGAAACTTTATTTCCTTTAGGTGTAGGACAGACAGAGTTGGGGGGAAATGATGGGTATGGTGTCCCTCCTAGAGCATCTCCCAGGCAAAAGTTCCCTCAATTGGTTTTGCCTTAAAAAAATATAGAGACAAGAAGGGAATGGAGATAAGACTGTCTAAAATCAAAGCAATCAAAGAAAAAATGTTAGCGTTACAAAAGAAGGCCTTCTCGAATAATAGATAAAATGGTAGAGTTTCTTGAACAGTCATTTCTATTCCAACCTTTGTTGTATAACTAGATTTCCAAGAATTGGAAAGGGATGTAAGGTGCTGGAGATCAGAGGGTTAGCTTGAAGATCTGAGTCTGTAGCAGGCGTTTTTATTTCTTTACATGGCAGAGGATTTTTCAGGCTCCCTCCAGCACCAGAGCCAGCTGCAAATCTACAGCTCCTACAGCAAGGATGTATAATAACAGCCTCTACTTCCAACTACTGTCCCATATAGGCAAATGGTTGTATATACCTGATGATCACTGGAGTCAGCCCTAACAGGTCTATAATTAAGCGTGATGGCTACTGTGACATGTCAGGGCACTTGTAGAAGTTCTATGTCTGACTTGCTTTACATGATCTACGGCTGGCTAATGGAGAGCATCTTTTATTGTCATTGTGCAGGCAAGTTTATCTAGTGTGAAGGTCAGGAGCATGTCAAGGCTATCACAAGGCTTGCTGTATGTTTGCTTATGAAATGAGCTCCTTTTCTTTGCAGTGACTATTGTGCACCTGGTACATATAGTATTGGGGGTAACCTTTATTTATTTAAAGTGACTGTGGATGTAGAGTTCCTCTTTGGCAAGGATAATTAAGTAGCAGACATACATTATAAAAAGTACATTGTGAGAAGCCTCTGATTTCTTGTTGTACAGGTAGACTCATCCTCCAAATTACTGCACAAGATGTCACTCTTATAATACATTGGCAAAATTAGGATAGTAGTCACTTGGCTCAAAGCATGATAAGCTACCTGGGTTCATGGTCATGTGCCCTCACTGAAAAAGGCAGACGAAGAAAAAAATTATGCCTTGCCCTCTTGTAATATCACTATCTGAAAATGTGGCCCTCAGACCAAAAATGTTCCATCCTTGTCCTAAAGCTATGGTCCTGACAGAGATATAGACTTCACTATGATGAAAAACTAAAGCTGAACAATTATATTTATGGCTGTACAGTCATCCACTGAAACCCTAAGGGTCCATGGAGGATAAGTTGTTCTCGGATAAATGATTGTGTGAAAGATGTACACAATTTTAAACATAGTAACGTCTAAGCTATGTTGCAGGTCAAAATTAGTGCTCTTCATCCAATACATTCAATTTATTTGATTATTTATGCCAATATAGTTTTGTTTAGAAAAAACAAGATGAGTCTCAAGATGGTTTCTCAAAGATCTCAACTCGTGTTGATGATATGTGTCTGGTACTACAACTAACCTCCAAGTCAAAGGGGTTGTCCACTTAATTAGAAAGAAAAACCGGCAGCTCAGTAGGGTCCCATTAAAATAAAACATGCCTATAATCACCTTTCTCCATCCTCAGTTTCTTAGTAAATGGACAATTCCTTTAATGGGACAATAGTGCACACCAGGCACAGCCCATGACAATGATGGCACTGCTTTTGGTAGAAAATCAGATCTTTTATGCACATAGCAAAGAGAAGAACTTACGCAATACTCTAACCTCCTGTCTTCTTCATCTTCCTTCATAGATTTTAAGCCTTGTGAGCAGGGTCCTCTTTCCCTCGGTACCATTTTGTTATTTAGTGATAATATTGTATTTGCTTTGTACTTATTTATCCATCCCCTTTCGAGTATACAGCACCCTGGAATTATTGCCACCCTAAATAAATAAGATTAATCAGACAACAAGAGAATTCTTTCCAGTGTCAAGTTTATTTAGTAATTTGTATTTTCCATTTAAAATATACACAATGCAAATATTTTGTATCCAAGAAATAATTTAAGCAAGTGTTTTTTTTACATTTTATAATTTAATTTAATGCATAAAGTATGTAAACATTAAGAATTAAAAATATTATACATGAAATGTTATGTGTAATTTTACATCAACATGAACAATGCATTGCATACAATATAGTAAAATGAATATATCTAAATGTACACAGTATAAAGAAGTTATACAACACTGCATCACTCTGTGCAACCACTTGTGCACATTTACAAACTTTGGGTCTTCTCTAGCACTTGGAAGAAGTGGAGCAAAGTATTTGTTACCTGATTACGAAATGTTATAATCTGAAGTTATAGATATAATACTGAAATATCTCATGGGTAAGGGATATTAACTTTCACATCTGAAATATAGCATTTTTCATAGAACAGAATTTTAATTTGCTTTCACTAACAGGATATGAATTCTGGTCTTGTAAAGATAGGGAGGTGTTGAAGTATATTAAGGCATGGATATCCATAATGTATGCAGGGAATATCTAAGGAAGACCAGATTGTCCACATCAACCACAAGGGACATGGACAGGCGTAAAAATAAAATCTCTTTATAGATTCTCCAAATCTAATGTGTTAGAAATACAGTAGCATTGCCTATAGAAGACACTAGTACATACTGTATTAGGCCACTTTTACAAAACCCTAGTAAATTAAAGCTGTAGTACCCAGCTGGGTAATAGCTTATGTATCCTATGTAAACCTGTCCTCTCCATTCTACTTATCTAGGCATAAAATGGCATTACTATAAGGCCAATCTTACATTTGCCTCTGTACATGAAAATTTGGCCTAGTCATCATGTGCAGTAGGCAATTTGTAGGATTTAGCATTTTCACAAGATCTACATTACTTAATACTACTTGACGTTGAAGAAATCATGGAAGGACACATTATTAATAATACATGCCCCATCATGAATCTTGCTCCAATGGAAGTTGAATTTCTTGTGTTAGATCTCAAGACCATGGCCACGACTACAGGGGAAGCAGAGGTAGCAGTTGTACCCCAGCCTTGGTGTCTGAGGGTGCTCAAAAGGGCTTATGATAAAAAAGACATCAGTATTATAAGTGGCACATAGTAAAGAAGCCCTATGATGAATTTTACATTTGGGACCTCCTGATCTTTTTGTTATAACTCTGTTCCTGAAACTTTCAAGTACCATCTGCTAAGACTTATCTGCAGGGTGCAAGACCAACCTATCCTTTGCATACCACGCATGGAAATGTTGGAAGACCAGCCATGACGATTACTTTTTAGGTAGTTAACCTTACTTCCAAGCAAATAAAATAGATGCCTTGTATAAGGGCAATCAGGGTAATAGGGCATTCTTCATGTGTGATCATCATCCCTTCTTGAGCTACAGTAGAGTCACTAAAAAGCTTATAGAATTGGTCCACTCTTGCATTACATGGGCAGGCATTAATTTGACTGGATTCAATATCACTACATGTCCCCATTAGTCACCACTAAGGCATAAATAGATGAATGGAATTTCTTTAACAGGAGATTCTTCAGCAGGTCTTAGGGCTTGGACCTGGAATTATCAGCTGATCACCCTAATGGCTGTGGTCTAAAAAGTTGTCTGTGATGGGACACGACTGTAATGAAGGATAGCGCTATCTGTGTAACTAAACAAGGGAACCCTGGGTTGGAGTTAATCTGATTATGTGTTCATGTCTAACCATTAGCTAATATCAATTCCTACATGTGCTATAAATCGTGGCTCTGAAAATGAAGAGGTTTGACTCTATTCTGCTGACTCGTATATTAAATGTGAAACAATTGTGTGATTTTCTTAAGTAATACATTGTTAATGACAGTTACAAGGATTAGATATCTTGCACAGGCTCAATGTCTCCAGAAGTCATAAGAAATGTGCTCATAAATTGAAATTAAGATTTTTGTGCTAGTTTAAAAAAATTAAAGCATCTTTCACCGTTTCTGATGTGTCTAGTAAATGATTGTATTCCCCTTAAAACAATAATTCTGGAACATCTTTTCTCATCACTTTGAGTTGTGCCGCTCCTCTGTTCTCTCTCTTCAAGAACAATGAACAAACTGGCATCAGGGTGTTAACATTTACCTTGTCAACGGGCATGTCTCTACACAGTCAGCACTGACTGGACAATGTCAGTTTATGTAAGGAAACATGCCAACTGATAACACCCATTTGTCAAATTCTTCATAAATTTCTAAGGGCAATAACAGTGGAACAACACAAAATTATTTCCTTAAACAGACATGTCCTGAGCTCTGACGGGTCCTCCTCAAAGGATTGTTGCTATCACAAACATTGATGGCATATTGATAGGATATACCATCAATGTTAGATAGGTGACCTCGTACTATCTCAGAAAGGACCCCCTAAACTCTTAGGGCGACATGTATGAATTCGAATGCGTACTTTTTTTTACTTGGCGTCGACACTCCAGTTCTAAATAGATATAGAAGAGTGTAGAATACGACACTATGAAGATTTTTGCCGCATAAAGCTTAATGCGCCAAACTTTGTACGGGCATAGAGTGTAATGCGCCAAACTTGGCGCACTAAGCTCTATGTAATGCGCCAAAAATCTGTCGTATTCTACACTCTCAGAATCTCATAATCCGAGCATTGAAACATTAAGAGAGCGACATGTATGAATTTGAATGCGTACTTTTTTTTAACTTGGCGCCGACACCACAGTTCTAAATAGATATAGACGAGTGTAGAATGCGACAGATTTTTGGCGCATTACATAGAGCTTAGTGCGCCAAGTTTGGCGCATTAAGCTCTATGTAATGCGCCAAAAATCTGTCCTATTCTACACTCATCTATATCTATTTAGAACTGTGGTGTCGGCGCCAAGTTAAAAAAAAGTACGCATTCGAATTCATACATGTCGCCCTTAATTCTGAATGGAGGAGAATTTCCGGGGACCATTCTGGAAATAGGACTAGGTCTCAGATGTGTGGTCCGCACCTATCTTACATTGATTGCACATCCTAGCGATATGCCATCAGTGTTTGTGATGGCAAAACGTCTTTATATAGATAGATATATGTGATTCCCTATTACACACATATTAAGTAACTACATTATAAAGACATCATAAAATGGACACTCCCTTTAAATCAAATTTTGAAGGAAATACTGGAACATATTTAATAAACTTAAACATATATGGCAATAAACCCATTCAGGGTTATTATTAAGCAGCTTTCCATTAGGAAGACATGTGATGACCAGTGAAAAAAAAATATCGTTACAGCTTAAAGTTCTTTTAATACCACAAATGCTCCTTGTGCATATGTCAGATATATTTATAGACCCAAATTACACATGCAGATAAAAACATGTCCCTCTAGGCTCCGTTGGACAGGTTATGGTCAGTTAGTTTTATTTTGATGCACGGAATTGTACAACAGACTGCACTACTCTAAGAATTGTTTAGCACACAGTATATTTTTTTTAACACGGGAATCTATGGGTGACAGATGCCACTGTCACACCAGTAGCGTCTCCCAATGTATAAACACAGAGTCAAAAGGGCTTTAGTTCTTACAGTTTCCAAAACAGAAAGAATATACATGGGCAAGAATATATTTTAATATGTAGTTTCTGTCCATGACTCCATCACACATTTACTTGACTATTTTAGATTTTGAAGAAAACAGTTTGAAACATCTTAAATTCCAATTAGCTCAAACAACCCCTTTTTCTATCACTTTTACTCAGGGTTAGATTGGTGTTAGAACTAATGCACCACGTACATTATTTTGTTACAAAATAAAGATAAATTTTACCAACCTCATTTGAACCAAGAGTCAATGCTAATCGAAAAGATGTATGAGAGAGTGGATGTGTCTTATCTACTATTAGGGCATATTCCCATGCAGCTGTAATGGTGCACCAGGTCGTTGTCCTATTACCTCAATGCAAGGACCATGGCAGAAAAAAATTACATGTGAATATTTTCTTAAAGTGCTTGGTTACTAAAATTGGGTCCTTCTTGGAAAAACTGGTCATCTAAATATGATTTACAAAAACATATGAACTCACCCCCCTTTTAACAAAATGCAGTATTCGCATACCCCACTGTGCTATACAATCAATGTATGTTTGTTAATTCATTTAGGCCAGTCCCTGGCAAAGTGCAACGTATATTCTTTTCCCACAATTATCACAATGCTTTATGGGAAAGGAGCTGGGAAGTTCACTGTTCCCTCTATAGGTTGTAACAAATCCTCAATTTACTTCTGATTCACTGAATCTTTGAGAAGCAAAAAGGAATAATTGTCAAGCTAATATTGCTCATCTACATACGCCGTTTCGGGGTTTTGCCCCTCATCAGTGTAGAGCAGAGCGATATTGGCTTGTTACAACCTATAGAGGGCACAGTGAACTTCCCAGCTCCTTTCCCATAATGCCTTGTGATATGCATATGCTTAGTAGTGGGCTAAAAGGCAATCAAAACACTACACGCCTTAACTGGTGCTCTCCATAAGGAGAGATGTTCCCCTTCTCTTTCCCACAATTAGACATATACTTACTAACTTAAGGTGACCATAGATACAAAGATTTTATGCCCAATAATAGATCACAGTTCATTCAGTCAATAAATACATACAAGGATATGTTGCCCAAATTGGAATGATTAAAAACAAATATTCAAAAACTTTATATTGGGATTCAACCACATAGCAATTTGTCGGTCCATTGTTGCTACACAGCAACAGTTGCTGGGGAGACTAAGAACAATTTTGGTTTAGTTGAATACATTTCTGCTAGTTTGACATAATCAGACAAGATTATTTGATAGTTAAGAACATTTGAATTATCTATGGTCCCCCTTAAAAGATTGTCATTTTTGGTTTTTAAGAAGAAAATGTGAAAAACTTTTTTAGGACGTTTTGTTGGTTAAACATTTCTTAGAGTTCATGTTGGGTAGGTTTTTTGTCTTTGTAGTTATACATTTGTTAAACTGCATAAAGCTTTTGCAAATAAAACACACATGTTGGTAATATGTTATTAGTGGATACATTGGAGTGTTTATTTATCATTGCTTTTTGCAGCAATTATTCATGTTTTATATTTCATCATATAGCTCTAGTGTTAGAATATTATACATTATGGACATATCCATTAAATTAGGTTAGTAGAGTCAGTGTCAAGTCTTAGAACAAAAACTCTCTATCCACAAGGGTTATAATTCACCAAAATCACTGCCAAAAAAACCCAAAAATTTATCTTAAAGTATAACTTTGACTTAAATTAAAATCCCTAACGGATGCAATATTCTGGAGTGAATTTTTCTGCCACAAAATATACAGGAAGATATATAGGTAAATCATAGATTTATGTTATCTAATATTGTAGGGTTGACACTTGTATTATAATAAACATGAGGTAAAGAGGTTGTTCCTTTCTCTCTCCCCTAATTAACCCTGTCAAAAGACAGAGGATTCGCCCCGAAAAGGACAGCCCCTCCTATCGATGTCTTGCTCTCTTATTTCCTATATTCTCCCTGATCAAGGCTTCCTATGATAACAAGATATATCAATGTCATACAACCAGTATCAAATACACATAGTAAATGTGTTCATATACCCTGACTGGCATATAAATTTCCTTATTGCCAGGATTGACGTGTTTCCCTCTCAACGGATAACCAAGGGTTCATCAGGGGACATCAGAATAATCCACTGGTGCAGGACATATTGCTGCTAATGCAGAGATCACTCCTGGATAAATGGCAGATGAAATGTAAGTGTGGTCGATGTGAGTCCCACCTCTGGAAGTCACGCCTATTTTGAGAAAAAGTGCCAATTCTTTCAATCCTCCTTCTTCCTACCGTTGTAGTGTTGTAGGTTTGTGTGTAAATGTGCAATTGGGTTTGCTACTTTCTATGGGAGTTCCAAACACAGCTGAGTAAGGCCTCGCTCACACGGCTTATTTGGGCGCGGATTGGAGCGGATTGGTTACGGCGGCAATAAGCCATGTGAACCAGGCCTTAGTGTGCTTAGCTATACTCAGAACACTCATTGGAGTAAATGCAGACAGCAGTACATATGTTGCCACCTCTCTGATAGCTGTAGCTGTGACACAAATTAGGACGAGGGTAAGGGGAACTCTTTTCTTTCCAAGAGGCATAGTCTCTGATTCTGTGGATATGCTATGAATGTCCTAGATGGAAATATCCTTCTAAAGCTGTATGAAATAGTGAAAATATCACAGCACATTCACACTCTATGTAAACACGGAATCTATAACCCAAACATATTCAAGATTATGTCATATGCATTATCCATAGACTTCAATTGTAAAAAAAATGTATACTGCATGGTGAGAAGAGGAATCAGAAGTCAATCATATCTATTTTAGCAATTGAGGTGAAAAAGATTGGCTGGAAAGGGTTACCGTAAGGGGTCATTCATGCATATTTTATTTACTGAACCCATTGACAAAGCACCATTCACACAAGGACCATGCAAACTTCCTATTCAATGGTGAAAAAGTTTCATGTGTATCAACATTAACTTTTATATTACATTTTTACAAAAGGATGCTTGCATAAATATTTAAGGTTAGTTTTAAAGGGTTTGCACAGCAAAATCCATTGCATTTAGAATCTGTACATAAACAAATCAAACAATGCAGCATATAACAACAGCTGCATGCTAGCCCGAAGAATAAAAATAACGATTTGTACTGACGTGGTAGGCATATAAGTCAATGTCTTCATACAAAATGTACACTGCTGCTAACCACATTCAGAAATAAGCAGAAAATATTGTATATGCCAAGATATACAGTAAAATTTCTTTAATCTGGTATCAATGAGAACGAATAGGTATTTTATCATCAGACATTCTGGAATATTGGATGGTAGTAGAGTGGTATTTAAAATTCTCTTGACAGGGAGAAAGTATTTAGAAAGTTAATCCATAATAACATGTGTCCCTTCTGGTGTTGCGCTTTGGATTTGAGTCAATGTCAAATTCGACTTAAAGGGGTTGTCTCACTACAAGGATTGGTTTTTATGTTGAAGATCTTGCAAAAACAGGTCACTTTGGAATATGTGTCTATCACCAGTGTCCTACCTATTCCTAGATATCCCCTCTTGTATGGGCTGCATAAGCTCCTCAGGTTGCTATAACTACAGACCTATTTGATCTATCCTTATAGGCTGCCAGTGCTGGTTGCTATAGCTACAGACCTGGCTTCCACTGCAGCCTAGTAGAAGCCAGTAAACACGATCCTGAATTCAAAGTGAAAATAGGTAAACAGGACTGAGGTAAGATGAATCAATGTAGTGAGACAACCCCTTTAAATCTAAATAATCTAAATTGAGTAGAAAATTGCCAAACATCAAATCTGGGGGTTGGGGTTTTCCAAGTTTTTAAGTGTGAACTTACGGCTCTGCGGTGCTTCCAGTCTGGTGTCACTTTCATGTAAAGTAACATCACCCTATGTTATGCCACCCTTACAACATGACAACCAGAAGCTATGTGGGACTGGAAATGACATTAGACTGGAAGCAATGTGGAATTGGAAGCTCATGCATAAAAACTCTTAAATGGAAAACCTTGATTAGGGGTTAGGGTTAGTGTAAGGCTAAGGGTTACTAAACAAAGACCATATCAAGCCACACTAGTATAGTCCCTCATACATTACACACATGTTATAGTGCCCACAGTGTTCTAAGAGGCTCTTCTGTACCTCGGATCTCTCCTTTTTGTTTTACCAATTGTACATATAGATGTAATTTGACATTACATTACAGATCTATTTTACACTAGAAGCATTGTAATATAATGCCACATGGAACACTATATGGTGGCAAATAGAGTGCCTGCAACTTTAAACAGTACAATAGTACAAAGCCACAGTGATGCCACCATATGGGCATAAGCATAAGACCTAAGATTTTTAATTGTCTTCTGTAAGCTATGCTCCACTTCTGACCATTGTATACAATCTTGTGCCGCAAGAAGTTTGGACTGTAAAATAATGGATGCTGAATAAAAGGTAATTATATTGCATACAGTATCTCACAAAAGTGAGGACATCTCTCACATTTTTGTAAATATTGTATTATATCTTTTTACGGAACAACACTGAAGATATGACACTTTGATAGAATGTAAAGTAATCAATGTACAGCTTACATAACAGTATAAATTTGGTGTGCCCTCAAAATAACTCAACACACAGCCATCAATATCTAAACTTCTAACACCAAAAGTGAGTACACCCTTAAGTGAAAATGGACAAATTGTGAACAATTTGCCATTTTCCCTCTACAGTGTCATGTGACTCATTAGTTCTACAAAGTCTCAGATGTGACTGGGAAACTAGTGTATTAAATTTGGTGTTACTGCTCTCACAATCTCTCATACTGTTCACTGGAACTACAATATGGCACCTCATGACAAGGAACTGTCAGAGGATCTGAAAAAAGTTTGTTGCTATATATAAAGATGTTCTAAAAGAAGATGTGCTATAAGAAGATTACCAAGACCTTGAAACTGAGTTGCAGCATGGTCGCCAAGATCATTCAGTGGTTTAATATGAGTGCTGCCTGCATTGCTGCAGAGGTTAAAAGGGTGGGGGATCAGCCTGTCAGTTCTCAAACCATACGCCACACACTGCATCAATTTGGTCTGCATGGCTGTCATCCCAGAAGTAAGCCTTTTTAAAAATTATGCACGAGAAAGCCCACAAACAGTTTGCTGTAAAGAAGACTAAGGACATGGATTACAGGAACCATGTCCTGTGTTCTGATGAGACCAAGATAAACTTATTTGGTTCAGATGGTGTCAAGCGTGTGTAGCAGCAACCAGGTGAGAAATACAAAGACAAGTGTGTCTTGCCTACAGTCAAGCATGGCGGTGGGAGTGTCATGGTTTGGGGCTGCATGATTGCTGCCGGCTGTGGGGAGCTACAGTTCATTGAGGGAACCATGAATGCCAACATGTGATGAAACAGAGCAGTATTCCAACATGATAATGACCCCAAACACAACACCAAGACGACCACTGCCTTGATAAAGAAAATTATGTTAAAGGGGTTGTCTCACTACAAGGATTGATTTTTATGTTAAAGATCTTGCAAAAACAAGTCACTTTGCAATATGTGTCCATTAATAGTGACCTACCTATTCTGAGATATCCCCTCTTGTATGGGCTGCATCAGCTCCACAAATCGCTATAGCTACAGACCTGTTTGATCTCTCCTGACCGGCTGCCAGCCCTGCTTGCTATAGCTACACACCTGGCTTCTACTGCAGACTAGTAGAAGGCAATAAACACACCCCTGAATTCAAGTGAAACCAAGAAAACAGGACTGAGGTAAGATGAATCAATGTAGTGAGACAACCCCTTTAAAGGTGCTAGACTGGCCAAATGTGTCTCCGGACCTAAACCCTGTTGAGCATCTGTGGGACATCCTCAAATGCAAGGTGGAGGAGCACAAGGTCTCCATCTATCAGATCTGTGATGTCATCATTGAGGAGGGAAGAGGATTCCAGTGGCTGTAACCTGTGAAGCTCTAGTGAACTCTATACCAAAGAGAGTATAAGGCAGTGTTGGAAAATAATGGTGGCCACACAAAATATTGACACTTTGTGCACAATTTGTCCATTTTCACTTAGGGGTGAAAATGCCAGCGGTTTAGACATTGATGGCTGTGTGTTGAGTTATTTTGAGGGCACACCAAATTTACACTGTTATATAAGCTGTACACTGACTACTTTAATGAAAGCCAATCAAAAAGGGAATAGAAATAATATATAGATAAATCCCTGCACTACATCATGAAAATACAAAACAGAAACCAAAAGAGAGGTGTAGAATAAAACATAACTTTCAATGAGTCAATTAAAAATCCCAAAAGTGCTCCCCAATGATAAGCACAACACAAAGGTTAACCTAAAAAGGAAAAAAACCCTATATAATCCTATTTGATCCTACTTGACCTATTAACAAACCTATCGGATGAAAGTCAGGGGGTTCGTCCCGAAAAGGACGTCCCTGTACAGGAACCTAACCCTAATATAAACTGTCACTACACTAAAAAAGGGTGCCAACAAATAATTGGTACCATAAAATATCCCAACATGTTTTGGTGTGCCTACAGCCAGCAGGGGATAAGTTTGGCAAAACAGACGTACCATGTATATACACCTGTTATAATTTAAGATAAAGCATACAACAGGTAAACAATTCAAGTGTATGCAAATGCACCAAAGATGTCAAGATGAATACAAATATAGTGGATGAAATACCGCATGTAAATATATGCCATACAAAACCTATGAGAAGGTTTAAAAGTAATCCTTTAGGCAGAAACATGCCGAATCAAAAGATTGACATCTTTGGTGCATTTACATACATTTGAATTGTTTATCTGTTGTATACTTTATCTTAAATTATAACAGGTGTATATACATGGTACGTCTAGTTTGCCAAACTTATCCCCTGATGGGTGTAGGCACACCGAAAAATGTTGGGATATTTTATGGTCCATTGCCCCTGGACCCGGTCGGCAATGCCAACCGCATCCTTCCTCAGCGTCCTGAGCGTTTAGAGGACCGCCCAGTTTTACCAGAATGGTGCTCCGCTCTGCTAACCCGTCTGGTGAGCCTAGGGGATGTTATTTTGAGGGCACATCAAATTTACACTGTTATACAAGCTGTACACTAACTACTTTACATTGTTTCAAAGTTTCATATCTTCAGTGTTGTCCCATGAAAAGATGTAATACAATATTTACAAAAATGTGAGGGGTGTATATGTACATATTTATATATCTGTTAGTGTTTAATTTTGAGAAAGCCAAGTAAAATATATAATTTTCAGTATTTTTAAATCAAATAGTTGCAATTCACAAAAACCTAACTTACAAAAATATCCTTATAACTAATTAAAGACATGCGCATTTCTATAGCAAAACATGGCAAAGAAAAGAAGATAATTGTGAAAAACATGGACTCATCTTCAAAAGTTTCCAAAATTTTAGCAAAATGTTTTGGAAAAAATATGTTTGTAATCTTTTTAGGTGGAAGCATATTTTAATACTAACACATTCAGTGACTCAGATGTCCCCTTCCTGCACTGAATGATTAAAGCATAGTAGCTTCACCCTCTGCTGTCCACCAGAAATAAGCTTTCTAACTGCATAGTTTTTATTTTTTTGCACAATAAATGTAATAAATATTTAATAAATTTATGCTCTATTTGAAAAGATGTGCAAGTAAATTTGAAAAAGCTTTTAAAACCAAACTGCCTGATTGGATCTTTATGTGCAAGTCATATGTAAAGTAGGCAACAGCACATCACAAAAACATCATATTAAAGACCCAGTACTTCAAATCCAGTTGTGGTGAGGTGATAGCCATTAAGCTGCCTGGATGCTGAGGCTGCTTCAAGTGGATGTCCAGCACCCTACAAAATCTCTAAGCCTTCTGCATTGTCCAAGTCATGCTTTTAGATTAAGTTATGTCTTTGGAAAAGTACACGGTTGGTTCAATCCATAGATGTTCCCAGCTTCTCACGCAAGGAGAACTTTCAGATGGCCTTCCCAGTCCCCGTTGTTGGGATTTTGCATGAGTAATGGTTCTATAAAATGGTCAATTTCCATTTTTTACCATTTTTATCGAATAGTATGATATATTAAAGACCTGGTGTACATCTCAGTGTAAGCAGACTTCCTTAATGACCAGCAATGGTGGTACTGCAGGTCAGTTAATATCTACAAGCCAAGAGCAGCCATAGACTGTGGTGGTATATTGTTACCTGCTGATGTAGATATGGGCATATACAAAACTCAGAAGATGTAATGGAATGGTTTCCAGTTATAGACCTGACAGAGGTCAAGCTCTACTGGAAACACTTCAATCCCCATAAAAATGCTTCATTGCATTAGTGCTCAAACAACATGTAAATTCCAGTTTGTATGTGGCTGGTATACACATATCGATGTAAATATATGACCATTGTCCTGTAACAGACATATATGTACATAATATAATGCATGTTTCATAGAGAAACCTTTACACAATGTATGATCATACTCCATTTTTTCAGTCTGAGCTGCTATCATGTAAGTGCAAAGTTTTTTTTTTTCCTATAGTATCACTTAAGGCCACTCATGGTTATTTTGTTGCCCATTCTTTTTCCGTTCTCGTTGTAAATGCTCCAGTTCAGCTTCATACATCATCTCCTGGACCAGGTACTTTTCTCGCCTCATTCGGTCACACAGATCTTTTGGCATATCAGGGATGAGGTAAGCAATAAAGGATTTAATCCCAAACACAAGGTGCTATAAAAGATAGAAAAACAATATTTGAAATGAGAAACTAGGTGATCTGAATATGTATAAAATATCAGTTTACTTGACAACATCCTCTTACAGTTGAAACCAGAAGTTTACATACACTATATAAAAAAACACATGTACATGTTTTTCTCACTATCTGACATGAAAACAGAATAAATCTTACCTGATTTAGGTTAACTAGGAACCAAAATTATTTATATTTGCTAATGCAAGAATAATTTTTAAGACGTTTTTATTACTTTCAAAAGTTTACATACATTTCATTAGTATTTGGTAGCATTGCCCTTAAACTGTATGACTTGGGTCACATTTTGGATATCCTTCCACAAGCTTCTCACAATAGTTGGTCGAAATTCTGACCCATTTCTCCTGACATAACTGGTGTAACTGAGCCCTATTTGTAGATCGCCTTGCTCGCACCTGCTTTTTCAGCTTTGTCCATAAATTTTCAATAGGATTGAAATCAGGGCTTTGTAATGGCCACTCCAAAACATTGACTTGTTTCTCCTTAAACCACTTTGTAACCAGTTTGGCAGTATGCTTCAGGTCATTATCCATTTTGAAGACCCATTTCCGTTCAAGCTTAACTTCCTGGATGACGCCTTGAGATGTTGCTTCAATATTGCCACATAATCTTCTTTCCTCATGATGCCATCTATCTTGTGAATTGCACCAGTCCCTCATTCAGCAAAACAACCCCACAACATGATGCTGCCACCCTCATGTTTCACAGTAGGGATGGCGTTCTTAGGCTTCCAAGCTTCTCCCTTTTTCCTTCAAACTTAAAGATGTTCATTATGGCCAAACAGTTCAATTTTAGTTTCGGTAGACCACAGAACATGTCTCCATAATTTTAGGTCTTTGTTCCTGTGCATTTGCAAACATTAATCTGGCTTTTATATGTTTCTATTGGAGTAGTGGCTTCTTCCTGGCGGGTGGCCTTTCGCCCATTTTTTTTTTGGGATTATTTAAACTTTTTGGTTAAAGAGACGATCTTTTACCATCTTTCTGCCAGTTTCTTCACTTTTGCTTTTGTTTTGGGTTGGTATGAAAGTCGGGACCACAGCAAGTTCGTCTTTGGACACAGAAACCCATCCCCTTCCTGAGGGGTTTGGGTTGGCTAAAATTTCCCATCTTGTTTTTTCTTGAGTTTAATTTTTTTTTCCCCGATGAATGAGGCCCTTTCGGGTTTACCTGAAAAAATTTGCACCCAAGGTTGAAACAGACTTGTGCAAGTCCATTTTTTCCCTTTTCCTGATATCTTGGCTGTTTTCTTTAGACTTTCCCATGAGGGTTTTTAAACATAGCGGGGTTTTTCGGGTTATGTGGTGCATTAAAAATTTTACCCCAACTTGTGTTAATTTTCTCAGATGTTCCCAAATTTTTTTTATCGAAGTTCCCAAAGACTTCCCAATCTTTTTAAAGTCTGCCCCAAAAAATTTGTTTAAAAGGCATAGTAATCCTTGTGTATGCCCAAACTTTTAGTTAAATTGCCCAAAAAATTTTTTCTGTTTTTTTTTTTTCTGGCATTTGGCAAAATCAAAAAATTTTTGGTTCCAAATTTGCCCCTTTAAACAAGTAAGGTTTATTTGACCACAACGGTTTGTAAAAATTTTTCCAGGATGTGTCTTATATAGTGCATATAAACTCTGATTTAAAATGTTCGGGGCCCAAAAACTACAAAAATTTTTTTCAAGTGTCTGGGGGGCCCATAAAAAGGATGAAAAAATTTTCCTCAATCCTTTTTTTCCCCCAACTTTGAATTTTAAAAAGGGGAAAAATTGAAATTAGAATGTTTTAAAGGGGTTTAAATTGTTCTGTTACTGTTACATCCCCATGGTTTTGGGGGTCTTCGTTTTTAAATTGTTAGTTTTTTAAAGTAGTCTAGGGTAAAATAGCCGACCTCAAAAAAAAGGAAAAATTTTGTACAAAGTTTCCATTTTAAATGAACCCCCAAAGTTTTTCCAAAAATGCAAAAACCCAAAAAAATTTCAAAAAAGGAAAACTGCCCCCCAAATTTGGTTTTGTTGAAAATATATTAAAAAGTTTATATTTTTTTTTTCCCAAAAAACCTTGGAGCTTTTTCCCCTTTTTGCCCTTTTTGGGAGTATCCCCCAGTAAAGTGAAAAAAAATTACCCCTTTTTGGGCTTTAAAAATTTAAAACCCTTTTAAATAAAAACTTTAAAAACTTGGGTACTGTTTATATTTTAAGTAAAAAAAAAAAACCCCCCTTTTTTTTCCCATGAAAAACCCCTATTTTTTAAATTTGGTTCTAAAAATGATATAAATCCCTTAAAAAAATTTGAAAAAGGTTGTCGAAAAAGCCAAAACCTGAAAAAACTGCAGGGTGAATTTTTTTAAAGGATTTGAGCCCCAAAGGAGGCGTCGAAAATTCGGTTTTGGGGGAGAAGTAAGAAACTTTAAAAAGTCAAATTTAAAAAATTTTAAATTTACAGTGCAGGGGTTTTTTAGTTACTTTGACAAGGGACTAAATCCAAACGTTTTCCATTGCCCCACCATTCTTAAAAATAGGCAAAGGGAATGCCCTGTTGGCCTCCATGGGTCTTGCAGTTTTAAATTCATACTTTTTTTTTTCTTTTTTGAAAAAATGTCAAATTTTCCATACAGAAAAAAACCTGTAAGAAATTTGTGAAACCCTGGCGTAAAACTTATTTTTTTTTTTAAATGGAGCCTTTTTGGCTGCAAAATCCCAATGTATTTTGTACGTGGGAAATTCATTAAAAGGTATATGAAAGGCGTATTCTTTGCAAAAAACCTCCCAAAAATGTTCCCTTTAAAAAGAACCCTGAAACATGCATTTATGGGAAAAAACAAGAGGGGGGTTTGGGGTTTCAGAGTTTTTAGTCTTTAAATTTTCTGGGGTTTTTCCTCAACCCGATATTTAAAAAATTTTTGTTTCCACCATGGAGGGGTGAATTATTTTTTTTAGGGGTTAGTTTGCTCATCCCTTTTTTGGTCCAAATTTTAATTTTCATGATATTATTTTCAAAAGGAATGCTTTAAAGGGGTTTTTCCCCTTAAAAAGATCATATATGAAATTGTTGGGGGACAGTAAAAATAAAGAGGACAATTTGGGTTTTTCACAAAAAAATTTATTTAGTTTAGGCGATAGGAGAAATCTGTGTGTGTTAGATTTTAAATTTTCTCCTAAAGGTCGACCCACCCATTCCCATTCGATTTTTTGTTAAAGCCCTGTTAAACAAACCCCTTGGCCCGAACACCCCCCCCTGTTATCGTAGAATTGGCTCCCTGAAATCTGTGTTTTAAAACTAAACCTGTTTTTGATCTAGGGTGAAAATTTGAAAACAGCCTTTCCCTGTGCTGCCCTCCCGGTCTGTATAATAAAGGCCCCCCCTAAAGCTCTCTATGACATCCCCCCAAGTGCAGCTTTTTGTGAATGATTGGAAAATTACTGAGTCCCCTTGTTGCTAGTTTTAAATCTCCCCCCAAAAAAACTTTCCCTTTAAAAAACTCTGCCCTTTCCCTCCTGCCTCTATAACAGAGGGGGGGGGGGGGGGAGCAGATTGCATTTCTCACACTTGTTTCCCATCAGTTCGGGGCCCTGTAGGGTAAAAACTGTTTACTGCAAAAAAGGGTTCTGGTTAGAAAGGAGCTTGTGGAGGGAGGTGACGGGCTCTCCCAGCCATGGGGAACTAAACCATTGTAAGGGGGTCTGCAGAGCTGTGTTTTCCTTTTCTACCCCCAAATGTTTAAATCAAATGAAAATTTGCTTTCGTCTTCAGTGGGGGGAAAAGGGACTACTGGAAGGGGAAACCCCCAAAACTGGAGTTAAAGTTTTATAAAAAAACAGAAAAAACCCGTTTCAAGTCTGAAATGGGGAAAAATCCCCTTTTAAACAGTGGGCACCCTTTCCCCATGAAAATTTTCAAAAATGTAGGGTATACATTAAACAGTTTTAAAATTTTAAAATTTATGAGGGTTTAAAAGTTTTCCTTCCTACCCCAAACTTAAGTATAGGGTTGAGGCCTTTTGACGAGATTTTCCTCCACATGCTAAATCGGGTTCTGTTTAAATAGAAAATCATTTTATGAAACCCAGAAAGAAGGAAGATAATGTGTAAAAAAATTGTTTCTAACGGGTTTTAATAGAGTTTCGTTTTTTAATTTTTTCCCAAAGGGTGGGGGGAAACCCCCTCTCTAAATTTTGCCCAAATTGGGCCCAATCTTTCTGATGAGGTGGGTCTAATTTCAAAGCCCCAAAAAAAATTACCAAACCCCAATTTCCCCATGCAGGTTCAATTTCCTCATAATGAAAAATTTAAATTTGGGAAAATAAGTTTTAGAAGTCTGTCATACTCAGAGTTTTGCAGCGTTTCCATTGGACAAAAAAAAGGGGAAAACCCCTCTATAAAATCCATTTGTTCAAATTGGTTGTAGGGGAAAACCGGGTGCCCTGAGGGGAACCCAATTTTTTTAAAGGGGCTTAAAGAGGAAAAAAGTGACTTTTCCCCTGACTTTTCTGTTTTAGACTTTATTTTTTCCCCAAACAAATAAAAAATTCTGGAGCTTCCCTCCCCCTACTCTGTTTTGGTTTTTGTTAACTCCTTTTGTTCGCTGGGTTGGTTACCAGGGAAAAGTTTTCAAAGGGGTATGTATCTGCACACTCTGACTCTGCCAGCATTGATTGGACAATGTCAAACTGAGCATGTGCGCACCTCCAGTTGGCAACCCCCCAAAACTGCCCGTTTCCCGTAAAAAAAAAATTTCTATGGAAAAAAGAGGAGAAGCCAACATTTGTTAAAAGAGAGATGTCCAGAATTGTATTTTGTAGGGAACCAAGGTTTAAAAAAAAAAAAAATAAAAAAACATCTGGGATGGTCACAGGTCCCCCTTTAAAAATTTTGGGGGAAAACTTTTTGGGGAATTTTTGAAAAATAAAAAAAAATTTGAGGTTTAAAGTTTTTTTCCAAAATTTTTGTAAAACCGTTTTTTATAGTTTTTTTTTTTTTAAAACTTTTTAATTAAAAATTTTAATAAACCCATAAAAAACCCTTTTATGTCACCCTTCAAATAATGGCTATAAACCTGTGATGAAAAAAAAAAACCTGTTTTTAAAGACATTTTACATGAAAGTGTTGTTCCCTGAAATTTCCCCAAGATACCCTTTGCCCCAATTCATTTTAGTTTTAAATATTTGTTTGGAAAAATGTTCCCCCGTACCCTTCCCTAGAAATCTGTAAACAATACCCCTTTTTTTTGGTTTGGGAGACATAAGACACAGAAAATTTATCGGTAAAAGTTTTCAAAAGGCCACCTTCCCCTTTTTGTCTGTATCCTTCACCCTTTGGCGGGGGGAAATTTTTTTGGCAAACAAAGCGAGGTATTTTAATCAGGGGTTAATGGAAAAATTACAAAGGCTTTGGTAAAAAACGGCTAGTAACCCAAATTTCCCTTTCCCAAAAAATTCCAAAACCAGATTCCTAAAAACCATGATAGTTAAAATTATGTATATACTCTTTGTGAAGTAGCCATATCCAGATATAGATAATAAAAACCTCTGACTTAAAAGGGTTGTCTCACTACATTGATTCATCTTACCTAAGTCCAATTTTCTTGGTTTCATTTTGAATTTAGGGGTGTGTTTACTGGCTTCTACTAGGCTGCAGTGGAAGCCAGGTCTGTAGCTATAGTTACCAGCACTGGCAGCCTATAAGGATAGATCAAACAGGTCTATAGTTATAGCGACCCGAGGAGCTGATGCAGCACATACAAGAGGGGATATCTAGGAAAAGGTAGGACATTGCTAATTGACACATATTGCCAAGTGACTTGTTTTTGCAAGATCTTTAACATAAAAAGCAATCCTTGTAGTGAGACAACCCCTTTAAGTTATATTATAAGGTTATTGTGCTTTTTGCCACGTGTTCAGGAGGCAGTCTCTTCATGTTTAGTGCCCAAAGCTTGGCATCCCCAGCCCATCCTCTCATCTCTGAGTAATGACTCCAGCATCGAAATAGGAAATGGCCATCATTCCGAACTGAGAAAAAGGGTTCGGGGAAGCACTCCGTGCATAGAACTTTGGGCATTGAACACGAAGAGGCCACCCTCTGGGCAACTGGCGATAACAGCGCCAGTGGAAAAAAACAAGGTTTTCTTGGCCATGCATCTTGCATAACACAAGGTATCTTAGTACACCTATCGTACAGCCAGCACAGCTTCACACTCAATCCAAGTGCAGGTAGTTGTTCATAGTCTCTTATACTCTATGTAGAACTTTTTATTGAAGATTTTCTCCCCTAGAAGCAATGCTTCTAATGAACAGCATCTCCATAATACTACATATGATGATCTGACTTCTTACTATTGGATTTGTATAGAACACAACTATTAGATGTTCATTGCCCACTCGGACCAAAAGACATGTTATTTGTATGGGGAAAATGCTTTAAATTGCTTCCTGAAATAGGAGTTCTAGAAGCCAAGCTGCTGGTACAGTAACTCATCCCTAAAGACATTTATATTGTGTCTGACTCCCCTTAAGGCTTTCATACAGGTTATATTATTGCTAATTGTGTTCATTTGTGCATAATTCTTGAGATAGTTACACCATTCATTGAATATCTTTATCTTCAAACCTTCTGGTTAATCACCTGAAGTGTCAAACTGAGGTGACAAGAGCCTTAGGGCGATATGTGTAAGGGTTTCCACTATCAAGTTTACCTATTCATTCCAGGCAACATAGAGCACAATTAATAAGAAATCTGTCATAAGATAATACAGATTATTTGTGTAGTTCTCAGCTATGGTGTACATTTGGGTGTAATATGTAATTCTGAATAAGTGCTACAAAAGTTTTAATCAAAACTTTCTGTTGTTTGTCTAAGATTATAACTAAGCAAGAAAACAACATTACAAAGTCACACTTTGTCATACATCGAAGTATGAATTATGGGTCATCAATGTAGTTAAATACATACCTATATCAGTCGCTCGCGCTGGCATGGGCCTTCTCCACTGTGTAACGAACTTATAAGCATCCAGTCTTATCTCAATGATATTGTTAAGTAAAGCCAGGAGAGGGGCCAGTGGGAAGGCAGCCACGAAGATTGTGGTAAATCCAAACTGTATGACTGAAAAACAAAAGGCCATGATATGTAAGGATCTCTAAGGTATTCTATCTCATAACAGGAATTTGTAGAACCACTTTATTTATGCACGCCTAAAAAAACAATTAAAGACCTTGTAGCATAAGAATACTTAGCGATAGTCTCTATTCTCTTGGTACTGTCCAACACACTGTCTCAAAGAAAGGGAGAGGGTTATGCTAATTTACATTAAAAAGGGTATTTCTGACCACAGTCACGAAGATATCCCTCAATGGAGGTCCTAAAATATTAGTATGCCTTAGGTTTCCTTCTAGATAATGTTCTCCATCTATGGATCCTTTGGCACTGGTTTAAGAGGTTTTCTTGGACTGTACCTAGATTTTACCTAGTGAGGTCCTATCCACTGGAAGGCCACCAACCAAAATAATGCTAATTGGTTAAAGGGGTCCTGGGGTGTACATGCGCCCCAAATTTAAACAAAATGACTATTTGAAGGATGTCCCTAAGGTTATGTACTTTGAAATCCCTTTATAAACCAGCCTTTGAGGCTTTTCCCACAGGATAGCTGATAAATATATGTTCACTTGGAGTTCCAAAACGAACCCCAATGCCCTAAAAAAAGTCAGGTCCTTTTTTTTTTTTCACTCAAAATATGTTAAAGGAAGATTTTTTAATTCGTGAGTTGAGCATTGAAGTCTATGGGGCTGAGAAACACTGCTGGAGTCCCCCTCTTGGTGATAGGTGATAAATGTTCATTGTGAGAAAACCCCTTTAGAGAACAAAAAGACCAACTAGCATCATCATTGCATGATGGATGAAAATTAGGTATTTTTCTGCCTGTAGGATTTTTTCATTTTCCAAAGGTATCCATTACTTGGCGAATGTGATGTTTTTCAAATTTTTAACAGAAAGACAATCCCTTTTTCCTTGGTCCAACCCCTTTACAAATTATCATGCAAAAATAGGCTGCTAAGATTATTGTTTTTTTTTCCCCTTTTTAAAATATTTCCATAAAACCCATGACATTCCCTTTAGGGGCAGGTTCATTTTTCCCCTTGGGGTAATTTAATTGGTTTTACAGCTTGTCCTCCTTTCTTGATTTCCGGAAAAAACCGTTTTAAAATTAAAAAAGGGAAAAAAAAAAAAAAAAGTTTTTAAAAATTTAAAAAAAAAAAAAGGGCCGGAACAAAAAGTTTGGGGCTTTTTTGCTTTAATATATAAACTTCTTTATATTATATGCAATATTTTTTAGAATTATATTTTTATAAGTGTATTTTAAATGTCAAGAGAAAGGAGAGGGCCAGATGTTTTATCTTTATCAAATAAGCAATTTATGTTCAAAGGGGGATTAACCCTTCCCCCCTTTCTTTGGAGGGGGGAAAATTGAGATCTCAAATATATTTTGCTGGAAAGTCTTAATTTTGCACAATTTTCATGTTGACATAACCTCCTAATATCTACCCACACACAGCTTGAAATTACCATATTTTATTGATTTTTGCTTTATATTGTAAAAGATAATGAGTTACTTACGGATATCCAAGTTCCATGAAGTTATTCCACATTTGTTTTAAAACCATGATGACTCCCATTTGTAAGCAAAGATCTATGAGACAGCCACTTGGGTGACATAATGAAAAAATGTAAAATAATGCATACATACATGAACCATACCATAAAAATATATCTGATAAACACTGTATATTTTCACTGTAGTTAGTTGTAAAGGTGGTTTTCTTCTTCTTAAAGTGAACCAGTCAGGTGGTTTATGTTATCTGAGAGAGTTTTATGACGGGGAAGTGACTCTGTGATACATGGGGTTTATATGATAGAGGGGGGGAAAGCTGAGTCTGTGTTTTTAGGGTTATATGATAAGGGAAGGATTTTTGAGCTCTGTGTAATAGGGTTATATAAAAGAGGAGAGGGCTGAGTTTGGGGATATATGGGGGTTAATGAAAAGGGGGGAGAGGAGCTGAGCTCTGTGATACATAGGGTTTATGATAGAGAAGAAAAGCGGGCCCTTGATATATGGGGTTTATATGATAGGAGAAAGCTGAGCTCTTGTGAATTAGGTTTATATAAAAGGGGGGGAGAGAAGCTGGCTCTGTGATATATATGGTTTATTTTTGAGGGAGAGGGCGAGCTCGTGATTATGGGGGTTATATGTAGAGGAGAGAAGCGGGTTGTGATATCTGGGTATATGGGGGAGGAGAGAGGAGCTTTAAAATTATGGGGTTTATATTATGAGGAGAGGAGCTGGCTCTGTGATATATAGGGGGGTTTATGATAGAGGAAAAAAAGTGAGCTCGTAAATTTTAGGGTTTTTTGATAGAGGAGAAAACGAGGGGCTTTGTGATTTTTTAGTTTGTAATGATAGAGGAGAGAAGCTGGCCTTTTGTTTTTATAGGATTATATGATGAGGGAAAAACTGAGCTTGGTATAAGGGTTATTGATAGGGAAAGAAAGCTGAGCTCTGTAAAATTTATAGGATTATATGATAGAAGAAGAAGTAGTTTATGAATATAGGGTTAATGATAGAGGAGAGAAGTGAGCTTGTGATATAAGGATTATATGATAGAGGAAGAAGCTCGGGATATATAGGGTTAATGATAGAGAAAATGCTACTGGGGGGGAAACCCGGGCCCTGGATTTGAAACTGAAACAGGGGGGGAAAAGCACAAGATCCCTGTAAAAGGGCCTATAGTGAGACAACCTCTTTAAATTTAGAGGGATTGTCTAGGATTAAAAAAGATTTCCAAATGTTAGCCCATTTTTCCAAACTGTAAATTTGTTAGGGAAATTTGTTTTTTTTTTTTTAACCTAAAAAAATAGGAATCAAGATTTTCCCCTTTTTTCCCAGCCTCCATCTTTGAAAAAGTCTATTGTATTTTCCAGGTCTTCCAGCAAATCTATAACCAAAAATTCAAATGTTTTTTTTAAACTCTTTACAGCCCAAGTAAACCTGTTTTTGGGTCTTTCATTTTTGCATTTTTAGTAAATTTTTTTTTTGGGTGAAGAAACCCCATTGTTTCAGAATAAAAAATTTTAAGTTTTGGGTTAGACAATTTTTTCAGATATTCCCTTTTACTTTTTCTTAATACAATTTTGGGAAGCCCATTTTAACAAAACCTTTAATTGGAAATCCGTTTTTCAGCACTTACGGGAATATTTAGTCTTTGCACGTTTATAGCATCCTGCTTTTCTCTTCTAACTGTTTTTCAAATGCAATTTTAACTAATGGAGGGCATATATTATTAAGGGGGCTTTGGGTTAAAATTTCCCCTCTTTTTTTTAATTCCCAAATGCAACGGGAAAAACCCAAATAAGTTTTTTTTTTTGGAAAACAGAACGAGTTTGGTTCTGTATAAAACAAAGCAGCCATATTTTATTAAATTTTGGACAACCTCGAGCTTGAATTGGCCCAGACGTCTTAGAATGGGCAAGTAAGAAGAAACAAACACAAGGTCCTTCTGTCTTGCATGGCAAAACACAGCACCATAATGGGAGGTGGATGATGGGACCTTTTTCTTCTGGTATTTGTTACCGCTGGAGATGTCTTACAGACTATTTTAACTGAACTACTGATATATATTTCTTAATGTTTCTTGTAGAGATGCAAAAGGAGAAGTAAGACATATGGCAAATTGCATCTCATTCAGGAACCTTCTCGTCTATTTACTACTTACTAGTATCTCAGGAAGAGACACATCAAGATTACCCAGGGAGGATTTAAAGGGGTTGTCTCACTACATTGATTCATCTCACCTCAGTCCTGTTTTCTTGGTTTCACTTTGAATTCATGGGTGTGTTTACTGGCTTCCATTAGGCTGCAGTAGAAGCCAGGTCTGTAGCTATAGCAACCAGTGCTGGCAGCCTATCAGGATAGACGAAACAGGTCTGTAGCTATAGCTACTTGAGGAGCTGATGCAGCCCATACAAGAGGGGATATCTAGGAATCGGTAGGACATTGTTAATGGACACATATTGTAAAGTGACTTGTTTTTGCAAGATCTTTAATATAAAAAGCAATCCTTGTAGTGAGACAACCCCTTTAAGGTTGGTAAGAAACAATACTACATCATAGTAGTAGTGAGCAGCTAAGAGGTCTCCTATAACTGGCTCCTAATGGGGTTAATCCAACTGACATATGGACTTCAGATGCGTCACACTTCTTTATTAGCCAGGGCAGAAACTGTGACGGACACCCGCTTCAAGGGTAATGTGCGGCCTATCACAGCTTCCCCATGATATACGTTGATACTGGGGATTTTATCAGTTGATTTCCAAGTAGGCTTATTTTTGAGAAGGAATTGTATACTTCACAGGTGTCAAACTGCGGCCCTCCAGCTGTTGGGAAACTACAACTCCCATCATGCATTTGTATAATCTATAACAGTGGGCATGATGGGAGTTGTAGTTTCCCACAGCTGGAGAGCCGCAGTTTGACACCCCTGGTATACTTGGTAAAACTTCTTAATCTTATTATCCTCACCCCTGATCACAGCACAGAAGATGTAAACGGGTACAATTATTCTAACTAGTTTAATGATAATATATTATTATCTATGTACTATAATACTGATGTAAATATAGTTTCTTCGCTCTTACCTGCCAAGGAAGAAGGCAATGTAAAATATGGAGCTATTTAAGTTGACAAACTGGAAAAGGAACATTTTCAAAGCAAAACTGTTTTCCCACTCTGACTCCGTTCTTGGATGCTCTAAAAAGTGAACAGAAGACTATATTGTTGAAATAATCATTGTACTTCTGCCTTGTCTGCTCAAGTACATTTCTTGATACTTCCGCCTATCTGTAGGGTTTCTTTATTCACACCAATGTCATAGTCATTGTCACCAATTGTCATAGTTTTGTGAAGTATAAAGTGAAGCATTTGTAATTAAACTATTTTGAATGATTTAGAGAACCAGTAGATCCTAGGGGGGAAGCTCAGATATGAGCCAATAATCCATATCAGAATTCCTAAGGATGGTGTAAACTAGTCCAAAATTTAGTTAAAATTATGTTTAGTGGTCTAGACAGAAGAGTTGCTGGAAGCTCCTTGGTCCAATGAAAAAGCTATGCCACGACTCACACCTGTGCATTATGTATCTTTGCCTTAATTCACAACATGTTGGATCATAAATGTGCAGCATTTGTGTAGTTATATTAATGTGGCGCTATACTTGAATCATATCATACTGGTGAATACCCAGTGTCTCCGGACACCCCTGCGACCACTTTCCCGGGTCGCAGGGGCGTCCGTGCCCCTGCTCCCAGCGGAGCCCCGTCCCGCACGTCGGGTTCGGGGTCCGCTCATGTCTCGGCCCCCTCCGGCGTTCACTTACCCGGCCGCGCTCCTGCTCTGTCTGTCTCCGTCTGCTGGGGCGTGGCTCCGCCCCTAGGGGCGCGCGCTCGCGCCAGCAGTTTGAATTTAAAGGGGCAGTGTGTCAGTAATTGGTCTTTGTCGGGCACTGCTCCTATTTAGTCCGGCCCCTACCTGCCGGCCTTCGCCGGATCCTTTGTGTATATCCCGTTGGTGAAAGCTTCCTATAGTGTTCCTGTTTTGCCTTACCGTGTACTGACCGTCTGCTTACGTCTACCGACTACGAACCTTCCCGCCTGCCCTGACCTCCTGCCCGTCCACGACTACGAGCCTGCCTGACGATCCTGTACCTCGTTACCCTTGGCTGCCACTGCAGGCAAGCCCCGCCAGTGGTAGTGACCTGGTGGACTCCCGCCTCAGCAAGACAATTCCGCTTTGCGGCGGGCTTTGGTCGAATACCGGGACCCATTAGATTTCCATCCTAGGTGTTGGGATACGCATCGCCTGCGGTTGGTGTTCACGTGGATACCTTGACCATGTGTACAGTAGGATTCCGGAATGAGATCCGCCAAGAGTGCGGTTAATCAGATGGATGATCTGCGACCGTTGTTGGCAAGTCACAGCAAATGAGTCAAACAGGCAGCACTTACCAGCTTTCACACAGTGTTGCAACTCGTCACGTCCAGCAGTAGCAACTCTCCTGCTCAGCTTCGCAGTTGTTCCAGCTTACGGTTTCCATGTGACGTTGAGTGGGGGCAAGTCTCGGAATGTCGCTTCACCTCTAAATTCGACCGCGGAGACCGAAGCTCCTCCTGCAGCGGGGGTTCATCATCCCAATAGCTGTTGCAATGAGCTGATGGCTGATCAAGTTCTGTTGAACGTGCGATGGATGGATTTCGTGGTAGCCATCCTCTCCGGGTAAGGCCTGGCATGGGCTACACCCTTATGGGACAGAACACGACCCGTGACGGGTGATCTACAGTCGTTCAGTGAGTTCAGCAGTGTGTTCAGGCTAACAAGGCCTGTGTCATTCCTCCCGCTGAGACAGCCTGCCAAAAACTACGTGCGGGGAATGTTCTGTAGGCGATAGTTAGGTACAGTTCCATACTCTGGCTTGAATGTCATGGAACGATGGCCGCTCTGCGCCACTTCAAGAAAGGGCTTCTCATACGTTTTGTAGGACAGTTGCTGGGCGCAGACTAGAGATCACTCCCCTTGTGCTTTCCCTCAGTGACATGATCGTGTTAGCGACCTCCGCAATCTTGAAGTTCACGCTTGAAGCGGGAGGAGGCAGCATTCAGCAAGAGCGCGCTAGTCCAGCCCAATCATCGCCGGTTTACTTCGCGTGGCTCCGGTATGTTCGCCACTAGGAGGCTCCTGCGCTTCATCCGCCACGGACAGCCCACTGACGAGACCATGCAGATTGATGGGCTCGTTCTCTGGAGCAAAGAGGTTGGCCCCAGCGTCGCAAGGAATTGAGATCTACTGCGCGACGCCCAGAGACTTTTCGGAGGAATTTGTCCAAGCTGCGGGAAACTCCCGACCACCGCTAGGATCTGTGGCGAGAGGCATTCTAGGTGCATCCTGTCCCCTCTCCACGACTGTCTGTTGCCAGAGCAGCGTTGATGTCAGAGATGGTATCAGTTTCTCAAGTTCCGGCGTTTCTGGTCTCGGGTCGCGCGGGAAATCTTCATTGCACCAGTCCTAGTGAAGCAGTATTATTGGCTGTCGTTTGCGAAGCCTGAGAAAACGTTGTTCATCTCATCGTCAGCAGGGAGTGCTAGAGACACAATAGGTTTGGCTCCTCAACGCCATGTTCTGCTCCTCCGCTGGGGGCGCTGCTTAAGGATGAAAATCTCTGTTATGTGTTGGTCGTCGCTACCTGTCAAGCGATATCCTCTCGGACTTCCCATGGCTTGCGATCCAACTTCTCCTATCTGGACTGGTCTACTGGAGACGGTGAATTCGTTGCGCGGTAACACAACTGTCGGGGGCGGTTGTTTATTGCTGCACTCGCCGGTGTTACTGCTCTCTTCGCAGGACCTTCAGGAAATAGGTTAGCTGGGACTGCGCCCAAATATTCTGGAGTAAACGCGATGTGTTCTCTGAGAGGACAATCCGAGAGTCTGCCCTCGGCATCATCCATACGATTCTGCCATCTGAGCCGACTTATTGCCGGCAGGCTATAAGTCATGCCCTGGGGCGAGTTACCCACAGTTGGTGCCTGAGAACCAAGATGTGCGAGTTACTCCAGGAGAATCTCCGGAATGCGGGCTTCATCCGAAAAAAGTCCTCGTCTCCCGTTGGTCGTGGGGTTCTTTTTCGTAAAGATGAAAGGACTGTACCTTGCGGCCCTGCGCATAGACTACCGGGGTTGAACTAAGTTCACGGTAAAAAAAGTTACCCATTAGCCGCTGATCAAGAACTTTTTTATCGCCTGCAGGGCGCTCTGGATTTTCTCTAGAAGTTTGGAAATTGAGAGGGGCTACCAAAACTTGGGCGATGAATCTGGAAGACGGCCTTCAACACCAGGGTGGGCACTTGAGTACCTGGTGATGCCTTTCGGACTGTGCATTGCTTCGCCGTCTTTCAGGAGCTTCGTGAATGATCTTCTTCAGGGACCTCATCAAACTCCTGCATGGTGCGTATACCTTGTGACATCCTGGTGTCTCTCCTGACTCCGAGACCACGCAGCTCCATGTTTCGTAAGACTGAAAACGCTCTCCGGGAGACCACCTGTATGCAACGAAAGGGAAGTGCCTTTTCATATAGGACTAGTCCTCCCGTTTTGTGGGTTGCGTCATCTTGTCCAAGGTCCTTATCGGATGGATTCCAGCAAAAGACTGTTCGCCATGTTGCAGTGCCACGCTCAGTCGGGCTGCGGGCTATCCAACGATTTGGGCTTCTGCAATACTATCGACAGTTCATCCTCACTTTATTACGTGGGTGGAAACCACGCGTCTGTAGCCCTCACCAAGAAAATGCAATATGCAGTGGCCGTCAAGCGTAAGAGGCGTTTATCGAAGTCCCCAAGTACGCCTTCTCTACGGCTCTCTTATCCTTGAAGGTTCGTGGATTTCCGCGGAAGAACCCTTCACACTGGAAGGTGGATGCCTAATCTGTGGGGACGCGGTAGCAGTTCTTAGGAAAAAGGACCACGGGAAGACTGTAGGAGCGGATTCTTCTCCAAGCTGGTTTCATCGGACGAAGGATGGGAATCTACACGATTGGCAACGGGAGCTACTAGGCATAAAAAAATTGGCTCTGCGAGGAAGTGTGGGTTATCTGCAGGAGGGCGACTCGTTTTCCCATCCGTTTTTCTACTTGGACACAAGAACCTCCAATATTTTGCAATGGTCAGCGACTTAATCACGCTCTGGTAGGTGGTCGCTATTTCTGTCTCCCGGTATCGATTTTCAGAGATCACTTAGGCAGACTGGTGAAGAATGTGAGAGCTGAAGTCCTCTCCCGTTGCTCGATGTGGTGGGTGAAGATACTTTCTCCAGAACAATAAGATTACCTCAGAACGTTCATTTTGGACAGTCCGCAGTGGACTCGGAAGGTCCGCCCCCTGGAAGGCATTATGTCGGAGTCCTGTCTTTACGCGACGTATCTTAAAATGGGGTCATTGCCTTTGGTGGTGGTACATCACGGGCCTTCGAAGAACCTTCTACCTGATATGCGGCTATATATGGTGGCCAGAGCTTGAAAAGGATGATAATGACTTCGTTTCGTAATTGTGATCTGTGCCGCATAAGACGCAGTCACAAGACAGAGGCCTACTTTCAGCAACTTCCCATTCCACCTCAACCCTGGACCAACCATTTCCATGGACTTCACTAACTGGACCGCTACATCCGTCGTGCGGCAACACTACTCATATTGGCGTGATTACGGATCGCTTTTCGAACAATGGCGCAATTTGTTGTCCGTTGCGGGGATGCAATCTGCTCCGCTGGCTGAGCTATTCTTTCCTCCATGTGTTTCGTTCTGCATGGACTCCGTTCAGCTCGCAAATGTGTCTCGGACCCGGAGTCCAGTTCTGTCTTAGGTTTTGGCGGAGCCGCTTGTGCAACCGACTTCTCTTCATGACCTACACCCGCGTCAAGACGGCCAGGTGGAGAGGGAGCTCGCATCCAAGTCATTGGGTGTTACATTGCCATTTTGTCTTGGCTGTAATGAGATTGGTCCAAATTTACCTGCTTGGGCGGATTCTCTCTTTTAAATCCCTTTGAGGTCCGAGTCGGGGGGGTTCCCCTTACTAATCCGTGTATGGCCGATCCTGCCTCCTCTCCTCTGGCAACCCGTTGATGGTCCCGGCACGGCCGGAACGCACTGGTTAAGGAATGAGGATTGTCCCAGACCACGTTCAGATCGCTGCTCCAACGCTTCCGGATCGGCATGATGACTCAAGGACAAAAAGAAGAATTCCTCCGGTTTTTCGCGGGGACGCGAGGTGTGATTTGTTTAGATATGTCCGCCAAAAGATGCTTCTAATAAATGGGATTTCCTGGGGACTCTTTGAGGTTATTCAGCAGCATCATCCCGGGTGTCATACAAAACTCGGCTCCTCTCCCGATGAAAATTCCCAACTCGTTATTAATGTTCCTTACATGAAATCTCTGGTCCTTAATCGTTTTTCCCAGAAGGCCTTTCCTCCTACGTTGTGGATGATGCGCCAATGTTTCGAGGTGATTGAAATTCTTGGCTTGAGGAGAAACTAGGGGAAAGCTATACTTACTGGTGGACTTGGAGGTGGTGTTCGGCCCGAAGAGAGGTCATGGTTAAGGGAGGAGAATGTATCTGAACCGAACCTCATCAAGAGAATTTCTTTCTATTCTTTGTAAGACGCGGATAGCCCATGGGGGGGTGGCCCACAAGTGGGGATACGGTACTGTCACAGTTCCCTGCGGGACCATGTCCAGTGGGTCTCGGAGGGGGGGGGGGCGGGGGGTATTTCTGTTCGCTGCTTGCTTCCAGGCCGGGAGGCCCGCGTCCCGCTTGTGGATTCGGGTGTTCGCTCATGTCTCAGCCCGCCTCACAGGGTTCCACTTACCCGGAGCGCTCCTGCTCTGTCTGTCTCTCGTCTCCCTGGGAGTGATCTCGCCCTAGGGGCGCGCGCACCGTCGGCAGTTTTGATTTAAAGGGCAGTGCACGGTGATTTGGTTCTCTTTGAGGGCACGGGGCTCTATTTAGGACGGCCCCCTCCTGAGGCCTTCGCGGATCCTTTTGTGTATATCCGGTTTGGTGGAAAGTTGCCCTATAGTGTTCTTGTTTTTGCATTTTTTTACACCCCGGGTTTTGTCACGAGGTCAGCTTACGTTCTAAGGTCTACGAACCTTCCGCCTGCCTGACTCTCTTGCCCGTCCAAGATACGAGCTGCTGCGTCCCTGTATCGTTTACAATGGCTCGCACCGACAGGCAAGACCCCGCAGTGGTAGGTTGACTGAGTGGACTCCTGCTCTGCAGCAGACCATCCCGCTTTGCGGCGGGCTCTGGTGAATACGGGAATCATTAGATTCCACTCCTGGGTAGGGGCTTACGCCTTCGCCTGCGGTGGGTTCAGTGGATCCATGTCCTGACATTACACCAGCACCTATTCTCTTCATGACAGAGAAGAAGAAGATAAATCTGAGTCTGTTGTACTATAAAGATGGGGGTTTCCTGGTATCACTGAGGCCTAACAATTTAGGGTACCACATTTTATCTAAGGGCAATTGCACCAAAGAATCCCGAAAAAACAATTTTGCTCGCGGAAAAAAATATTGGCATACAGTGAAAGGAAATAATATTGATCCCTTTATGCTAGAGATTGTGTAGCGGGTGACTCCATTGACAAAGACACTAAAAGAGTCTATATTTTAAGGTTAGGTTAATTTTAATATTGAGAAATAAATATCAAATCAAATCCAGAAATTCAAATTGTATAAATTCGATAAATGCTATTGCTATTTTGTTTAAATGAAAATAAGATTTGATCCCCTACAACCATTAGAGTTTTGGATTCCTACTGATACCTGTTAGACGCGCTCCAAAATAAACGTTACCTGCATTAACAGGACGAGACTTCTATAAAATAGTCCTTTAATAATCCCCACTACACCTATTCACAGATCAATTAATCAGTCAGACTCTAAATTTCTACAAAAATGGGCAAAGAGCAATTAGCTTTCTAAGGATGTCAGGGAAAGATCATTAGACCTTGCACAAAGCTGGATATTGCAACAAAAAACATATGTATATGTAAGACGGTGGTGAGAAGGAGAAATTGTTGCGTTTGCAATTGTAAGTATAATTGTAATGAAATACAAAATGATAGAAGATGGTCGTGGAATCGATGTTCTACGAAGTGGAATTAGCTTTAGATATTTCAGGGGAATACTTCGGTTCGGATTCGACGTCAACTTTGGGGTATTTAGGGTGATCGAAGTATGGTGCTTTTGATGATAACAATGGGTCTTGGAGCACATGGCGCAGCATGGGGCTAAGCACTCTGGGAGGATATGAATGTCAATATCTTGATGACATGTTCAGAGATGAAGCCATTAGAGCCAAGCGGCGATTCTCGTGACGTCACGCCACTATATAAGTCAGGGAGCGAGGGGAGCTCACGTGCTCTCACAGTGCTCATAGGGAAGGTGTGGCGGGCTGATCTGATAGCTCTTACTGGAAGAATTGATTTTTATACAGCGATTTTTGTGGGGGTCTCAGCTTGTCTCAGAGCGACTGTTTCTTATGTTTCTATTTCTAATTTTTGGGGGTACTTGGATCTGATAATCCAGGTGTGTGCGTCAATGCAGCTGCATATACTCTTTAAATATCAAGTGGGATCTAAGCCATATCCTGTTTGTATTCATTTTAAAAGACAACAGCTGTTATTACAAATTACAAAAATCACTTTCATTTTTGGCTGCCTCAATGTTGATTGCGCAATTTACAGTCAGGGGTAATTAAACGTTGTTTTGTGGTGTGCTGACCCAACGAAACCGTACTTTTTCTCATAACACTCTAAAAATATATAAATTTTTCCTGTTAGCCTCTTTCCCCCTAGCAAAGGGTTAGATTACTTAACGTATTCTTCGTTGTGTGGGGTAGAAAACACGCAATTGAACCTCGCTACATAGCTTCTCTTGTTTGCTGCGCATAATTCTTTTTGCGCAATTTCACATACGGGGTTAATTAAGCGTTGTTTTTGCTGGCTGGTGTGAACCAAGAAACGCTTTCTCTCAACTAGCCAAAATTTATAAATTTTTCTGTAGCCTAATTCACAACGCAACGACTAATCTACACAACTGTTATCTCTTGATTGTGTGGGTAGAAAGACAGCAATTGTAAACAGCTACAAGCCTACTAGTTTTGTGGGGCTCAATATTTGGGGGGCAATTGCATCCAGGGTTAATTAACTGCGTTGTTTTGCTGCGTGTGTGCAAAAAAAATCCGTTTCTATTTTCATAGCCAAAATATATAATTTTTTTTCCTGTAGCTAATTCATGTCGAAGGTTAATTAAGTGTTTGGGCTTTTACATTTAGTAAAACACAGTGTTTTTAACGACAATACCAAGTTATTTTTCTGGCATAGTGGAGCGTAATTTAATCCAAGGGGTTACACATGCTTGTTACTGGGTTCGCATTTGGAGTCAAACAACAGGGTGTTATATTTATTCATTACAGTGTATCATTCCTCTAACAGTTCCTGTATCATTTGTAGGGGGAACAAACGTATGTCAGACAGTGGGAGGTGGGGTTCTGCCTCTGCGAGTCTGGCGCAGTTGCAAAAAACAAACATTATTGGAGAGGCAAGTTGCAGCAACAGCAGGGGAAGTCGCTAGCAGGGGTCAATTGGTGAGGGCATCAAGCTGAGGTGTCTTCTATGCGGCCCGTTGTGTTGTTCAGTCAACCCTTAAACGGGTTCTTGATTTGGTTGACTAGGTCTTCCTCTTACCCTCCCTGATGGAATCTGAACCCCCAAAGCAAGACGGTCGGTGGGAACCTCAGAAAACATTTGAGATTGGCATGGCCCGGGAGGGTTGTGTCAGCGGATACACCTGGTCTCAGCCCGCCTCTGTCCCATCGGTTCCTCAGCCAGTGATCTACTTATGTGTTGGGTCTGCGCCACTATATAGCGAGGTATGAACAATTTGAGGCTGGCAGTCGTCAGCAGCTATCTTGGCAGTGAAGTAAGGTGGCCAATTATCGCCTGCTCTCTGTGACCAGTACGGCAGGCAACTGTGATAGATGTGGGACGGAGTGGCTACATGGAAGGTCATGTTGTTGAGAGGTGCAGCCTCGGCATTCCAAGGAAACGGTGTGGAGAGACAGCAGTGAGATTGAAACACAAATAGATGATGATGTAGCCGACCGAACCTTGGGAGCGCGGTGAGGCAAGGGCTTCATATCCGTCCAGTGAGAAATGTGGGCGTCAGCTTGGAGGTCAGGCTGCAGCGCAGCAGCCATGGTGGGTCGTGTGGCGTGAGTCAGCAGGATAGCAAGCAGGGTGTGAGGGTGGGGAGCCAAGTGGGTCACGGGGTAAAAAACCCGTTCGCAGGTCCAAGAAAGTAGCAGCAAGGGGCTCAGAGAAGCTTCGAGCAGCCACGGCGCGCTAGTTAGTCACTCAGTGCGGAGTGTTGGGGGTAAAATCGATTCTCGAGGGTGTGGCAGTTTCTTTGCTTACAGACAAGGAGGAGCGATTATGGCGTATATGCTAGTAATCTGTGGGCAGTAAAGTGAAGCGTGGGACAGGGAAGCTAACATTGGCAACTCAACGGGCCCTGCAGTCAACACATGCACAGCGTCGGCTATTCCGGGTTGGCCTGGGCAAGAAAACGGTAGCTCAAAGATGTGGTGGTGGTCCATCTGAACGCCGCGCAAAGCAGTAGCAGTCACCCAGTGCATGATGCCATTGCAAGGCGTGTCAAGGCTCACACTCTGAGAAGGGAGCTGTTTCTCTTTGGACCTCATCTCCGGTTCAAGATGCTCCTGCTGCTCGCCTACTCATGGCTACCAGCAGTCGTTCAGCGAGGGATTGCAAAGAGGTCAAACAGTATGCGTCAACCATCCTAAGGTGCAGCAGCTGACAGGTGCTCGCTGTCCAGTTGTTGGACTGGCCTCCCTTTCCTAAATGGTGGGACTCTGCACCATTTCTAAAGATACATAATGGCTTGTGCGAGCCGGGAGTATTCGGAGAGTTCCAAAGCCGTAATTTCTTTTTCAAAAAGCGAGTACCAGCATTCATAAATATGTAGAACGAAGGTGGCGTCAGTGCCTTGAGCTTACTCACGGTTTTGTTCCAGGTGGCAGGCAGGAGGATGTCTGGAGCTTTAACTACGGTCGAAGGGGCCAGTCATGTCCTATACGGGCCCTACTGGGTGAATGTGTTCCAGCCAGGACACAACAATTGGTACAAGGAGACGCGCTTTCTCCTCCACGTTGTCTAAATAACTGCTGCACCTGCGCAATGTCCCGCTCTCCCTCTCCTTCCACAACCACCATCTCAGCCTCCACAAGTACTGCTCCATCATTACCACATGTGTAGGGCATCAGCGGTTGTCAGCAGTTCTACAACCTGGGGAGGAACTGCTTCCGCGTACATGCAGCAGAAAATCGTATGTGTGGCTTTTCCGCAAGGCCAACTGCAAATCGGACCATCGGTGTTCGGACAAGGAGGAACCCATGGTGTCGCGCTGCACCGAGGCAGGGTATGGTCCATGCAGCCATGATGGGGAATTGTGTTCAATCTGGTTGTGTAGAAAGTTTCTGAAGTCTTCCACCGATCTTCAAGACATTTCTGAAAATGGCAGGTAACTGTGCATGCACTTTATCCATTTTACAGAAGCCCAGGAACACTCACTCGAGTGTGCAGCGGCAGATATACGGCCTCCTCCCAACACGCTTGATATGCGATGTTTCCACCCGGCTGGATTTCCAGACTGCACATGTTTGACCGGACTGTTATGAACAGTGAAAGGGCCTGGATTAAGATTTTTTGAGTTCCTGCGCAGACAATGATGTACTTTCACCTGTGTAACTTTGAGTCAGCCAAGTGGCAGGCTTCATGCGTGACACCTGCCGTTTGTTGAGCCTATTCGAGGAGGCGACGTTTATTTGTCTAGTCGCCCAGGATTTACGGGATTGAAAATAACATACACCTGTTCATGTTTCCATGTCTGGAACAGATGCTTGTGAAAAATCTGTCTGGGCAGGGGGACTGGAGACGAGGCGATCTACATCTCGTGGCCACATGAGTCCGGTGGGACTGATGGAGGAGGAGGAGGGAGATAGAGACATTCGGAGCAGAAAGCATGTCTGTGTGAAATGAAGTGGATTTTCTACCCAGGTGACAAAAGAGGAGGAGCAGGAGCAGAGTGGAGGAGGTGGATGGCAGATGAGGAAGAGAGGCAGAATGACTCCCCAAGCACATTGGCAGTATACAAGTGGAAAATGGAGGCAGGGAGTGGAGTAAGTTGTGCAGTTGGACCGCAGCATGCTTATTTGCCTGGCTAGGTCACACGCGAATAGTCCGCATCCGGCAGATGGGATGACTTCTGGTTCTTCACCCTATTGGACCCTCGCTACCCGGTCCAATAATGGGAAGCTTTTTCCAGTATTGAGAGGGAAGACGCAAATTCAAATATCTATAGGCAATTCCTCGTAATCAGTTGGCTGCTGACTCTAATTAGCTGGGCTATGTCCCTCTCTCGGAAGGTCAGACGGTGTGGTTTCAGCGCCTCACGTACTACTGCGCGGCCACTGCTCGGGAGAATGAGGGGGGGTAGGAGGAGTACCAGCTCCATCAGTATCTAAACTAAGTATGGAGTCACTGATGAGCAGCTTCCTTCACGCTGAGTGAGTAGGGCAGTAGACTGCGCGCAGAGAGGACCTGGAGCAGTCCTGAACCAAACAGGTTTGTGGCCTACAGTTGGACAGCACTCTGCCACCTCAGTTAGAAGTATGCTGACTACTGGCCGCCATAAAACCTGGATGTTGTTCGGCTCGCAACTTGCCCGATGTTTGCAGTGGAGAAGCGTCTCGCATAGGCGCCAGTAGGGTGGCTCTAGATGAGCGGGTTCAAGTGCGGGGGGGGCATCGTTACAAGGGAGAACTGTTGTCCACGGGAATGTGGAACGACTGACTTTGTCATTGTGCAATCACGGGTTGGATCGGCCAGGATTTCACTCACCCATGCCTTAGGGTCAGTTCTGGGTTAAATACTGCCTCAGCCAAACTTTTCTGATGCGCCACCCGCCTGATGCGACACATCTGCAGAGTTTACATCTGATACCACCATCTTTACTGGGGATGTGTATGGCACCCCTCCACACTCTGTCATTGTGCCACTCTATGACTCATGCTGATCTATGCTGTATGCCGTGCACATCCACACTGCTGTCATTGGTGCAACTTGTATGACTCATGCTGCGGCTTGTTGGCTGTGCCATGTCTCCCAACAATGTGTCATTGTGCCACTGCTGAACCAATGCATGCCTGCCGCCATATGTGATTCGCTCTCTGTTCATTGGTGCCATCTCTGTGCTTCCTCTTCCTGTTTTGCCTACTCCTGAATGTGCATTGTGCCGACTGCTGCATCTCATGCTGCTGCAGTCGTGACCTCAAAACTGTGTGATTGTGCCACTCTGTGGGCAATTACTGTTTTGCCGCCTCCAGCAGAATGGTCATTGTGCACTGCTGATCCTAATGCTGCTGCTGTCGTGACCTCCTCACTGTATCAATGATGACACTCTGTGGCATAATATGTTTGGTCTCCAGAATGTATTGTGCCACTGCTGATTCCATGCTGCTGCTGTCGGGAGACCTCTCACTGTGTTGATTGTGCATTTGTGTGGCTTCTCTGTTTTGCCACTCCGAATGTCATTGTGCCATGCTGTACCTGCTATAATGCTGCCGCGTGATCTGCTCACAGTTATTGTGCCACTCTGTGGCTTTCTCGTGTTTGACCTCAAGTAATGTCATTTGTGACCGCTGCCTGACTCATGCTGATGTGGCTAGCCGCCGCAACTCACACTCTGTCTCACAATGTTGCACTGAGCTCTCAGCTTGTTTTTTTCAGCTTTCGCTGCTATGACTTTATCAAGGGATACATTCCGGCTTGAGTTTTTCTTGGTCAGTTTTTGCCTCTTACAGGTGCAAGGGAATTTTTATAGTGAAGGTTCTAGAAGAAGCGGGGCAGCGTCATCGGCGTGTCATACTAAAAAACAAACATTGGTATGAAGACCCAAACAAGCTTTGATATTTTAAGCATGGGCACAACGTTCTAGCAGCCTCGCATGGCTTCTTGTGTGCAGCCTGGAAATAGCTGTTTTTAACGCGGATTCGTGCGAAGTAGATTTGGAACGAAACGATTTTGTCGGAAAAATTCGGCGAAAGTGACCTGAATCAGAATTTTTGAGAATTCGCCCACTCTAAAAAAACTGAATTTCAATTGAAAAATGGATTGGGGCAACCATGCAAAATTACTCGTGGGGTGTCCTTGATATGAGGAAGGTGAGAGATCAGCTAAAAACTAATTGGGGGAACTTGTTAATGTTGCTGCAAGACCTAAGTGGGACCACATCACTAGAAAAACACAATTGATAACACATTTAATCGTAATGGTTTTAAAATCCCTGGAAGGTTCCGCAAGGGTCTGCTTAAGAAGGGTACATGTGCAGGACGTCTCAAGTTTACTCAAATGAATACAAGCTGGATGATTCTGTGAGTGATTGGGAGAAGTTGCTGTGGTCAGAAGAGACAAAAATTGTGTCTCTGTTGAATTAGACTCAAGCTCACCGTGATTGGAGAAGAGAAATGCGCTGCCATGACCCTCAAAGATACTCCGTCCCCCTGTGTCAAGCATGGAGGTGGAAACATTATGTTTTGGGTGTGTTTTTCTCTGCCAAAGGGACAGGACACTTCAGCACGTAGGAGACTGAATGGAGCGATGTGCATAGAAAACATGAGTGACAACCCACCTTCTCTGCCGGACATCAAAAAATGGCGTTGTGATGTGTTCTTGCCAGAAAGACAATGACCCAAAACATACAGCCCAAGGAAACAAAAGAGTGGCTCAAACAGCTGAAGCAATTAAGGTCATGCAGTGCATAGTCAGTCTCCAGCCTTCATCCATAGAAAATATTCGAGGGAGGTGAGCTAGAGTTGCAAAGCGCACAGCACAAAATCTTAATGGATGTTTAGAGTTGGAATGTGCAAAAGAGGGTGGTATCAAAATTCTCTAACATCGGGCACAAAATCCTATATACAAATATCGTATTAAGTCTTGTGGAGAGATTAGAGGGTTCAAATACTTATTTATCACTGCTCAATGCAAGAATAATTTATATTATTTACTACGATGTGATTTTCTTTGATTTTATTTGGATATTCTATTGTTAAATGTTAAATTAACTACCTTAAAAGATTATCAGATTTTTCAATGTCTTTGTCAGTGAGCAAAATACACAATCAAGCAGGTATTAGAAAATACCTCTTATTTCCTTCAGCGTGTACCTGTTTTAAAAATTAAAGATGTGTTTTAGACAGTATCTAGACATTTCTGGGTTTTGTCTGACAAAAGGGTGTGGCTTCTGTACAATGGGTGTGGCTTCATAGAAAGGAGGCATGGCTTAGTAAGTGACATCATGCACCAAAATTTTAGTGCAATTAGTAGCATAAAATAAGCAGACTAATAGAAGGTGGAAAGTTAGACTAGACAGTTTAAACCTGTGGCAGATTTATCAACCCTGTGATATATTTGGCACACTGTAAGACTATCTTTTCTAATGTTATGCTGTTTTAGTTTTATACATTATTAATTAATCTTGGCCCATAGAGTCTCTAGTATGAAGCGAATTGGGTATAGTGTTAGCTAGCTTTATGGTGATTTCTAGAGTCGATAGTTTTCTTCCTTTTGGAGGACAGATATTTTGACTAAAAGGTCTAGACGCACACCCAAGAAAAGGATTTAAGATGGCTCATACTGTAGATAAAGACAGTGCGCCTAGTAAAATGGTATAAACACTCAGCTTTCATAAAAAAATATTTATCTAAAACATTTATAACTTTATTATTAAAAAATTCTTAATGTTAATAAAACCCATTTCTATACTAAGAAAAACTCGTCTATTATATATCATTTCAATATATATGAAAAGTGATGTATAAGATGAAAAACATGTAAAATGCTGTTTAGCTCTTATTTTGGGTCATTAGGTTCTAAGTTCCAAACAAGTTCTTCTAGATCAAAATAGACTTAGGGGCCAAATTTAATGTATTAACTTCAAATTTTAATCAATGCATTTTTTCGGATGCGCACTTTTCACATGAGATGCCATCCAAAAACATTACCATAAGTATCGTTCCAAAAGCAACATCTCCATTGTCTTACTATAGGGATTTCATTATCGGAAAAAAGCAAAGGATCCTGAAAAGGCATCGCGAAAAGACTCAAGTAACACGCATCGTTGATACTCCGTATACCTGTGGGAACTTGTAACAGCGTGCGTGTTATATCATTGAAACTATGTTAACCTCCCTTATATGACCTTTGCATCGTATCAATACGTCCAGGTAGTTTGGGGGTCACAACTTGGACGTATGGATTAGTCTCTGAGGAGATGCTGCGAATATTTAGAAGATTGAGTTGTTGCGCAGATCGGCCGACAGCGGTGTCAGCTGTATACTTACAGTGACAATCCAGACGTGAGCGTCGGCCGACCCGGATCGGCTCCGGGAGGGGCTAGGGTTTACCCTTAAATTATCGCGATCCGATAGGGTCGCAATAGACTCAGGGAGACGCAGAAGAGATTCGCTCGCCTCTGGTCTTCTGTCGGCAGGCTTGAGCAGAGCACGGATCGCACGATGTTGAAGACTACTGCGCTCTGACAGACAGCACGGAAGGCAGAGAATGCCTTAGGGCTGTGCTGTGAGGCACGATGCCCGTCCGTGCCCTGTGGCTATGCCTGGCATCGTGACTGAAGTTGTATAGGTACCAGGTCATAGCAACAAGTACAGCATGATTTCTATTGAATGAGAGATCCTAAAGATTCATTCCAAATCCGACTATGGGGAAAGTAAATAAAAATGTGAAAAGTGAAAATAAAAAAGTAATAAAAGTGAACAACAAGGTGTTAAAACACAACCGAAAAATAAAACTTAAACTAGTATCACCGCCCGTTTGTATCATTACAAACGCCAATGCCCGAAAAAAAGATTAAAAAATAGAAGTACCCATTATTTGTTGATCGCGCAGCGTAATGACTGCCACTATAAATCTTGTCATAGATAATTACTCCTGTAAGGTGACCGGTGTACAAAAAACAAAACAAAAAATATCATCAGAATTAAGATTATTGTTCAATCACGACAGCACACTAAAATGGAATAAAAAGCGATCAAAAATCCTAGAAAATACGCCAAGTGGATTGTACTATTACAAAACGTTCGCCGTCTAAACGCAATAAGAAAAAATCTTATACAGTCTGTATACGGAAAATAAAAAATGTATAGTTCAGAAGATAGGCGATGATAAATATTGTTTTAACATAAAAAACACTTTTCTTTTTTTTAATAGTGCTTTCAACATAAACAGATACCTTTATTAATAGTACGGGTATCGCCATAATCGTAAGCGACCAAAGAGTAAAGCTAACTTATACGGATATCTGCACGTTGAGCATGTTAAAAATGAAAATAAAAAACACTACTAGGATTGCAGTTTGTTTCTTTCCCACATTGGCCTCTCTGCAAAATATTGGATTTAAAAGCGATCAAAAAAGTTGTCCACCAAAAATATTATATATTAAAAACGTTCAACTATCTCGCAATACAAAAAGTCCCTACTCGAGACTCCAAGCACATGAAAGATTTAAAGTAAATGGTTCTAGACTATGGCGCGCTGCAGAAACGTATTTTCTGGTGAAATAACAGTGTTGTTTATTGTATTAAAAGCAGTAACACATATAAAAATATAAATAATTGGTGTACTTGTAAGTCCATATAGACCTGCTGGAGTAATGTACACTGTCATTTATTACCGTACCAGTGACCGCTATAAAAACAAAAATACAAAGAGAAACACTGACCAAGATTGCATGTTTTTGTTTCAAAACATCTCAGACAAAACCTTAATAAATATCAGAAGGTTTTTTGTGAACATTGAGCATATATGCACCCCATAAGGGTGCGCATATGGAAAACTTCAATCATCCACAAAAAACAAGCTCCTACACAGTTACACAAGCAAAATAAAAAAGTTATGGCTGTCAGAATAGGACAACATAAATAACGCATTTTTTAAAGGTATTTTACTGTATGTAAAGTAATACAATCTGAAAAAACTATATAAAACTATATCATTGTTATTGTACGACCCATAGTAAAGTTATCAAATCATTTACTGCACAGCGATATGCTGTTAAATGAAAACTCAAAATAACATGAGCCGAACTGCTGTTTTTCCTCCCTCATTTTCATTGAATGCTAAAAAAAAAAACATAAGGAACACTCGTGCATCCAACATGAACAGTACACGCGCCTAGATCGAGATCCTTGATGGGTGTTTGAATCAAAAATGGGGTCGACTTCTGGAGGTTTGCCTGTTCTCTGAACCCTCAGATGAGCTAATTTGTGGGGCTTTGCAACATGCGACATGGCCCACCAAAATTCTTGGTACGCTCGCAAAAGCGCCATAAGCGCACCTCCTTATGTCTGCCCAGGCGCCAAACAGCCGCCAGTTTACACCCACATGTGGAGTATAGAGATTGGCGAATTGGAAGAAATTGCTTAATCAAATGTTTTAGGGTTCTTTTTTTCCAGGATATTGCTTGTCTTTATGAATAACATTTTAAGCTTTAATATTGCAGAATATTGAAAATTAAATTTTTTTACATTTTCACAGCCCTCTTATATAAAAAAAATTTGTGAAATCACCTGTGGGTCTATATTCAATGCACCTGGATATATTCAATTAAGGGGTGTAGTTTTCGAATATCGCGGTCTATTTAGGGGTGTTTATTAAGTTGTTAGACTTAGAGTAGCTCACCCAATAACCTTTGAAAGTGTGCCTCAATACAATTCGTATTGAAAATGTGGACTCCTAGAGTATAGTTAGGTTGTCCTCATATTCTGGGCTTATGGGTGAGCCAATCAGTGACACTAAGGGACATATGGGATAATCTCTAAAAACGGAGACAGACCTAGGGAATTGATATTATTTGCTACACACTTACCTTGCACATATTAGTATTCAGTGAATTAATGGAATAAATATTGAAAAAACTGCAAAAAAGTGAAATTTTGAAATTTCACTCCCATTTGCTTTAATTTCTGGGTGAAATATCTGAGTGTCTAATTCAAACTTACCTAAATAGTGTTGTAAATCAGTTAAGGGGGTCTAGTTTTCTCAAGATGGCGTCACTTATGGGTATCTAAACATGAAGGCCTCGCAAAGACAGCGTGAAACAGGATGTGGTCCTAAAAAAATGTATATTGCAAATTTTCTTGAAAATGGGAGAAATTTATAATAAATTTTAAGCCCTCTAATGTCGTATAAAAAAGAAAAAAAGACTATTTAAAAAATGAATGCCATACTATAGTGGAATATGGTAGATTGTAGTTATAAACTATGTTTGTGGTGAATAATTAATCTGTTGCACGCAGAAATCTTGTGCAACTTTCAAAATCGCAATTTTTCCAGAATTTCATGAAATTTTGATATTTTTCAACAAAAACAAGGATTGTAGGATAAATATGTCTTAATTTAATTAAGCGCAATGTGTCGCACGAGGAAAAACAGAATCTCTGAATCACATGGGATATGGTAAAAGTGTCAAATATGTTTATTACATGAAATTGCACACTATGTAGATTTTCAAAAATATGGCTGTGTCGGCAGGTCAAAACATGCTGGGACTTAAGGGGGTTAATTAAAAATGGCACATGTTAGATACGTTCGTGAATCCGTTTTGGGGTTCCGAAAAAATACGGATCATAACGGTCCTAAAACAAACGTTGTTAAGTGAAATACCTAAATACATTGTAATTGTTAGATTGCAGTGTATTGGTCTGTTTAGGGTGTAGCGATGTCGGATCACAAACACGTATCTAAAAGGTATGTTAACAGGACTCATAAAGCCATGTGAACATACCTAACAGTCCAATCAGACTCCAGCTCTTGATCTTAGAAGCCTTTGAAAAAAAAAGCTTGGAATTTTGATCCAAGGGGTATTTGCTCCATTTCTTTTTAGAGCTCTTGAAAAATATTCCCTCCATCAATTTAGTTGGCTGACACGCGCCAAAAATACCTCCTAATGTGAGTGATAATGTTCTTCCTGTGGGTCATTAGTCTTTATAAATGTTTGACTGAAATGTTTAATCAAATATGTTAATCCTAAACTATGTAAAACTTAATAATTATGATGCTAACAAATATCTGAGTCCTCTTTGACAGGCTTAAGGAATGCTCTGTAAGCATTTGTTTCACTATGAAACTGGTACGAGTGCTACACATTTTTCTTTTATATTTAAATGAAGATAGTGGGTGAATCATATTTTTCTGGCGCCCATGCAAGTTCTTTTTATCCTCTTTGATAGTTAGATTTTACACATACTGTCTGAGTTGTATCTACCAGCAGTGTACTTACCTAGGTTTGTAAGAAGATAGGCAACTTCTCTCATTACCTAAGACATAAAAGCAAAAAATATGCATCAGGGATTGCCTGCGATAAAATTTTCAACAACATCACTGCTAAATAAAGCTTGCTCACTATACATGGGGTGTGACATAGTATATATCACGTGCACAGAGAAAGGAACCCACTAAAACTACATTTATTCAAATACTGCAATAAAAAGATACTTATATCCCCAACAAAATTCATTACAAATGATTTCATTACTAACTAAAATACAAGAGAAAAAGGCTACTCCTTAACGTGTATGCAAGATGATTACAGATTATATTATGAGGGGAAGGCACACATACTCCAAAGTCCCTTGTGTGCCCTGATGACCCTTTGTATTCATAGAGGGGGAAAACACGATCGGACTGCTTTTTAGGAGTGCTATGTTTTTGGGACTATATTTTATAATATATGGTGCTTGTGTATCGCTATCCTATACTGTATTCCTTGTTCTTAGGGACTAGTTTATTGGTGGGAGCGCCCTTTTTGGGGCGAAGTGTCCACGTTTGCTAAGGATGATGTGACTAGGGCTGAGTAGTAGATTTTTTCGCTGGTAGTACGGGACTTCTGGTGAATTGTGCTCCCGTCATATTATCTGTGAAATCATCTAACTGTACGTCTATCATTTTTCTCCTGTGGATTTGTTTGTAATGATTATATGTAAATGAGATTTTGTGGGGATATTATCTGTTTTAATGCATATTTAATAAAATGTTTATGGTTTAGGGTGTTCTTTATGGATTAAGATCAGACTCATCAGACTCACTTAATAGGAATGTGTCACCAGTACTTTTTTAAAAACTAAAACAAAATGTTGACTAATAATAATAATAATAATAATAATCTCTATTTATATAGTGCCAACATGTTCCATAGCAATTTACAATTCAGAGGGTTTAAGTACAGACAAAATCAAACATTACACAGTAAAAAAGTTACTTACATATAAGACACAAGGTGTGAGGGCCCTGCTCACAAGAGCTTACAATCTCTGAGGGTGTATGGGTGAGAAGTGCTTGATTTACATAATGGTCCATCCATGTTTCTTAAATATGGGGTAGTACACATAACAGCGGATGAACCTGCTACCCACACAGGACATCTATATACAGATAAGTGCCTGTGAGTGCCCAAGTGCAGGGAGTGACAGACATGTGCGTTACTAATAGCGAGCGGTTGGCAACAAGGGATCTATTTTGGGTTATGAGGGTTATAAGTGTGCCTGATCGTATGGGATAGCATGTTCTAGAGAAATGGTGTAGCACGTGTGAAATCTCGGAGATGGGAGGTTTGGATGATTGAGGTATTTAGTCGAATATCATCAGCAGAGCGGAGAGACCGGGTAGGATGGTAGACAGAGATGAGGGAGGAGATGTAGAGGGGTGCAGCGCTGTGGAGAGACCAGGTCGGGTGCTAGACAGAGATGAGGGAGGAGAGGTCGGGGGTGCAGTGCTGTGGAGAGACCTGGTAGGGTGCTAGACAGAGATGAGGGAGGAGATGTAGGGGGTGCAGTGCTGTGGAGAGCTTTATGGATGAGAGTGATGAGTTTATGCTTTATTCTGTACTGAGTGGGCGACCAGTGCAGTGACTGACGCAGGGTAGAGGCATTGGTATAGCGGCTGGAAAGAAAGATGAGCCTGACTGCTGCATTCAGGATAGATTGGAGAGGAGAGAGTTTACATAGAAGAAGCCATATACTATTTTTTTCTATTCTTATTTTTTGATTTATAGATGGAGGAATTCTTTTTTCTGTATAGGATTATGCTTTTAACGGTATTTAGGGCAGCTGTATGGGCATAGGATCTTGTGAACAGGAGATGAATCATTAACCTCTATGGGAGAGTTTTCTAGACATGCTGTGTGACCTGGAAAAAAGTCATTGTGTAGGTGTGGGGATAAATGTGGAGTTTGTGAGCTGTGAATAACTCCTATTGTAAATTATGGATCCTTTCACTGTAATCCTGCCTGATGATAATAAGGAGACTGAAAAAGTGGAAAAAGTGATCTCTACAGAACAGAAATTGTCAGGCTATTATTAGGCTTCTTGGCCAAAGTGAAAAATATGATATGTAAAATAAGAAAAACACAACCAAGGAGTTTAAAATAACAACAGAGGGGTGGTGGATCTGCTGGGTCACCACGAGAGATGACACTAAACACACCAGGGAACGGAGTCTAAAGAGTCCCCCGGTACTCACCAGAGCCCGCAACAAGGTAGGTTGAACTTGGCTGTGGGAAACTTCCAGTTCACTCCCCCTGAGGTGGCTCCTTGGGGTGACAAACAAGGTGCCAACAAGGGACAAAAGAAGCAGGCAGAGGCATGGTGGCATCACACGCAAAGAGGTCAGGGCAGGAGGCAGGCAGAGAGTAGTCAGAGTGGTCAGAGTGGTCATAACCAGAAAACACAATCAGAAGGCAATGGAGCACAAACACAGGTTAGAAACACTAACAGGCTCGGCAGGGAAGACTGGTGGAGGCGTCCTAATAAAGGACCAGCTGGCAGGTGATAAGTGGTCAGCGCCCTTAAAAATGGGTATGTGAATTGGCATGCCGCAGAGCAGGAGAGTGAAGAGGTGAGGAGCGTGGGGCCAGGAACATGAGCGCATTGTGACATAAAAACATGATTTAAACAATAGATCATCTTCTGATGACACATTCCTTGGCATAATTCCTATCATCCTACTTTCAGTCCCAAACATTCCCCCTTTTTTTTTTCTTTTTGTGTTTCATTAGCTTCACCATTAGGCTATGTCTACACGGCTGATGTTAAAATGACATTGTAAATCCGTCGCAGGCTTTTGTTTTTCGGAATTCGGTTGGCCCAGGACATAGAACTGTACACGAATCCGCCAGAAGACAGAATATGTTCGATATTCCGGCAGAGTCCAGCAGCTTAGAAATCCGACAATAGAAAGTACGAGCTATGCAGACTACAGCTCAAATTCTCTATTACGGTCTATGGGCACTGGTTAAAGTTGGATTTTTGATGATTCTAAATACTGCATCCGCTTACAAATCCGACTGTAATCTTGTGCTGTGCAGACAAGGCCTTACTCTATACCCAACTTGATTCACTAGAATGGTTTACCTTATGCTTTTATGTCATCTATTATTGCAAAGACTTTTTTACAGATACATTTTCGGGTAGTGTTTTAATGGACTATATAATTATAATATAGTAATAATTGTAATATATAATTATAATTATTATAATAATAATAATCTTTATATAGTGTCAATAAATTCTGCAGCACCTTACAATTTATAGTTTATAAGTACAGGCAAAAAGACAGTAAAAAGCTACTTACAGATGAGACACAAGAGGCGACATGTATGAAGCTCGCCACGTCGGAGCGCAAGTTTTCGAGCGCTCGAACGTGAAAGCTGCACCTCATGTATGTCGGCGCCCGAGGTGCGCTCATACATGCGGTGTAAAGTTCACTGCGCCTCGCCAGTGTGTGAGGCGCAGTGCAGGACTGCACCTAACATGTATTCCGATTCGAGACAGGCTGGAAAACAGCGAAAATCATTAAAGATGTCCGTGCGGCATGGAGTATGAATCAAAAAAGCGTTTTTATTACGTGTAAAACATTATCAGAAAAAGAGCTCAAACCTTCTTAAAAAATACATAAATAAAATCACTTTCCAAAAATCAAGAACGGCGCTACATCAGGAATTTGGATATTGGAAATTGCCGGGAAATACAGTAATTCAAATTCTATAAGCGCTTCTCATTGGTCGGCAGACACCAGCCAATCAGAATAGGAGCGACAGTGACCCATTAAAACCTATAGAGAAGTATTGACCAATCAAATTCAAAGGCAGGACAGTGAAAAATACAGTAAAAATTCAGAAAAGAGCTGATTGGTTGAACTAGCAGGGGCTTGGCAATCCTGGCCAATCAGACTACGAGCGACAGTGACCCATTATAAGCTATGGAGTATGTATTGACCAATCAAATTCAAAGGCGGGACAGTTCAAAATACAGTAAAAATGCAGAAAAGAGCTGATTGGTTGAGCTAGCGGGGGCGTGGCTATCCCGGCCAATCAGAGCGCGAGCTACTTTGTCCCATTGTAGTCTATGGCCAGATCTGGGCAATGAAATCTCGGCTCTCATTGCCGTGCGGCATGGAGTATGATTAAAAAAATAGTTTTCATTAGTTGTCAAATATTATCTGAAAAAGAGCTGAAACCTTCTATAAACATAAATTAATCACATCCCTAACAACGCGTTTGTCGCCGAGACCGGCGCTATATCAGGAATTGGGATATAGAAAATTGCCAGGAAATACAGTAATTCAAAATCTGTAAGCTCTTCTAATTGGTCGGCAGAAATCAACCAATCAGAATAGGAGCGACAGTGAACCATTATAAGCTATGGAGAAGTATGGACCAATCAAATGCAAAGGCGGACAGTTCAAAATACAGTAAAAAAGGCAGAAAAGAGCTGATTGGTTGAGACCAGGTGGCAGATATGAATCCACCAATAATATATAGTGCGTCTATTTTGAGTGGAGAAAGAAGGGCGCGATAGAAGGGCGCCCTAAAAGTTATTACTGTCTATGGGAAATATTCTAGTACTGTGATTGGTTGGAGGGAAGAGGGGCTCGTCCATTCATTGAATTAATTTTTATTTCTTTATTTTCGTTACCCCCCTCTTATTGTTCATTTTATATACACATTGGTACAATTTAATGAGTATTATCATTTGATTTCGGCCATGTACAGTTTTATTATAGATTGCATTAGAAGACCCATAAGAGCGTCACTCGTTCCAGTGGTCCAATAACGCGCTCTGTTAACTTAGCCAATCACATCAGAGCTCGCTACGCATTTCTTTTTCCCAATAGAACTCTATGAGAAGGTAGCTCAGCGCTGATTGGCTATGCAGGACGAGCCCTTCTTCCCCATCTCAAATCACTGTATTAATATTTACCATTTAGTGGCAGCGGAACATGCTGGGCAAGAGCGCTATGCTGAAAGACTGCAGCTTCCAGAGAGAGAGCACAGCAGCGATGCCCCGCCCCATCCTCCCCCAGCACAGCGGGGACGGAAGAGAAGAGGTCTCCTCGGGGTCCCTTCACTACAGGACGAGGTAAGTGAATGGAGGGGAGGGGGGAGGGTAGTGATGAGACATTGCTGTGGGTGGGATGCTATTGAGGTGCCTTGCTGTGCGGGTGGGATCCTGTGGGGGGGGATTCCTGAGGGGTGGGGGGGGGGGGGATCCTGTGGGGTGGGATCCTGTGGGGGAAGGATCCTGTGGGGATGGCCATGCTCTGTAGGGGAAGACTCCTGGTGGGTGGGATGCTGTTGGGGTATGGATGCTGTGGGGGTGCCATGATGTGGGGAGGTTGTTGTGGGGTGCCTATGCTGTGGGGTGGGAATTCCTGTGGGGAGGGGGATGCTGTGGGGTGGCACATCCTGTCGGGGTGGGATCCATGTGGGGTTGGGGTTGCTGTGGGGAGGGTTCCTGTGGGGTGGATGCTGTGGCGGTGCCATCTGTTGGGGTGGGATCTGTGGGGTGGATGCTGTGGGGTGCATGCATGTGGGGAGGGAGGATCCTGTGGGGTGCAATGCTGTGGGTGGATGCTGTGGGGTGGGATGCTGTGGGGAGGGATCCTGTGGGGTGGGATCCTGTGGGGTGCCATGCTGTGGGGATGGATCATGTGGGGTGCCATGCTGTTGGGGAGGGATCTGTGGTGGTGCAATGCTGTTGTGAGGGTCCTGTGGGGAGCCATGCTGTGGGGTGGGGATCCTGTAGGGTGGGATGTGTGGGGAGGATCCTGTGGGTTGCTTGCAGTGGGAAGGGATGCTGTAGGGTGCCATGCTGTGGGGAGGGATCCTGTGGGGTGCAATGCTGTGGGGTGGGATCCTGTAGGGTGGGATCCTGTGGGATGGATCTGTTGGGGATGCCATGCTGTGGGAAGGGATGCTGTGGGGTGAGATGCTGTGGGGTGGGATCCTGTGTGGTGCCATGCTGTGGGGTGGGATCCTGTGGAGTGGGATGCTGTGGGGAGGGATCCTGTGGAGTGGGATGCTGTGGGGAGGGATCCTGTGGAGTGGGATGCTGTGGGGAGGGATCCTGTGTGGTGCCATGCTGTGGGGTGGGATCCTGTGGGGTTGCAATTGCTGTTGGGATGATGCTTGTAGGGTGCCATGCTGTGGGGGGAGGGATTCTGTGGGGTGGGATGCTGTTGGGATGGATGTGTGGGGTGCCATGCTGTGAGGAGGGATGCTGTGGGGTGGGTTGCTGTGGGGAGGGTTTGTGGGGTGCATGTGTGGGGTGGGATTCCTGTGGGAGGGATGCTGTGGGGAGGGATTCTTTGGGTGGGTTCCTGTGGGGTGGGGATCCTGTGGGGTGGGATGCTGTGGGGAGGGATCCGGTGGGGATGGAGGCTGTGGGGGGCCAGGCTGTGGGGTGGGATCCTGTGGTTGGTGCCTGCTTGTGGGGAGGGGATCCTGTGGGGTGGGATGATGTGGGGAGGGGATCTGTTGGGGTGCATGCTGTAGGAGGCATGGATTCATGTGGGTGCCATGCTGCGACTACGAGGGAGGGATCCTGTGGGGTGACATGCTGTTTGGAGGGATCCTGTGGGGGTGCCAGGCTGTGGGGAGGGGATCTGTGGGGTTGCCATTGCTGTGGGTGGGATCTGTAGGGTGGGATGCTGTGGGGAGGGATCATGTGGGGTTCCATGCTGTCGGGTAGGGATGCTGTAGGGTGCATTGCCTGTGGGGTGGGATCCTGTAGGGTGGGATCCTGTGGGGAAGGATCCTGTGGGGTGCCATGCTGTGGGAAGGGATGCTGTGGGGTGAGATGCTGTGGGGTGGGATCCTGTGTGGTGCCATGCTGTGGGGTGGGATCCTGTGGAGTGGGATGCTGTGTGGAGGGATCCTGTGGAGTGGGATGCTGTGGGGAGGGATCCTGTGGGGTGCCATGCTGTGGGGATGGATCATGTGGGGTGCCATGCTGTGGGGTGGGATCCTGTGGGGTGCCATGCTGTGTGGAGGGATCCTGTGGGGTGCCATGCTGTGGGGAGGGATCGCTGTGGAGGTGCAATGCTGTGGGGTGTGGATCCTGTAGGGTGGGTCGCGATACTGTGGGTGAGGGATACTGTGGGTGCATGCGTGGGAAGGGATGCTGTAGGGTGCCATGCTGTGGGGAGGGATCCTGTGGGGTGCCATGCTGTGGGGTGGGATCCTGTAGGGTGGGATCCTGTGGGGAAGGATCCTGTGGGGTGCCATGCTGTGGGGAGGGATGCTGTGGGGTGAGATGCTGTGGGGTGGGATCCTGTGTGTGTCCATGCTGGGGGTGGGATCTGTGGATGAGGGATTCGGTGGGGAGGAGATCCTGTGAGTGGGATGCTGGTGGGGAGGATCCTGTTGGTTTTGGGTTGCTGCTTGGTGGGAGGGAATCCTTTGGGGTGTCTCGCTGTGGGGTGGTGATCTGTGGGGTGCAATTGCTGTTGGGATGGATGCTGAGGGTTGCATCCTGTTGGGGAGGAAATCCTGTGGTGGGTGCCTATGCTGTGGGGATGGTGGTGTAGGGTGCGCACATGCTGTGGGGAGGGATACTGTGGTGGTGCCATGCTGTGGGGAGGTTTCTGTGGTGGTGGGGATGTGTTGTGGTGACATGATGTGGAATGCAGGGGGGGGTGGACACTAGGTGGGAAGCTGGGGGAGGAGGGGGGGTTGACATGATGTAGGATTGTGGCGGGTGACACACTGATGTGTGGTGCTGGGTGGCGGGGGCGAGAGACGTGGGATTGAGGGGAGGGGGGTGAGACATGTGGGGTGTTGGAAGGGGTCTGGGTCAGAGACATGTGGTGTTAGGAAGGAATCCTTTCCTGTGTTATCTACCTCAGGCGTTGGGTATCTAAGCCTATCTGTGTTATCATACATGCTGACGGTTGTAGTATCTAAGCGACCTATCGTGTTATCTCTAAATGATGGCGTTGGGTTATCTAAGCCTTTCCTGTGTTATTCTAACCTGCGGCGTTGAGTATCTAAGCCTATACTGTGTTATCCTACCTGCTTTTTCTGGGCGACTTGCTGGCAAATTGGTCGTTGTGTATCTGTAAACTTCCATCTATTCTGCTGGGTACTTTTAGAAGCTTGTGCTGGCCGGAATCCCTGGGAGTTGTGTTTTCTTAGCGGTTCGTGTGCCGGACCCATCATTAGGCTAGTTACATGTCACTTTTCTTCCAGAGCAGACAAGCTACCCGAAATTGGGGAAACTAGCAGGGAATCATAGACTTCAGTAAGAGAGCTCAGTGAATTAATGTATTTGTTTGGGCCTGTACTACGGGTGCAATTGGCACTAAAGTCTACCACTATATGGTCAATGTATGGTGGTAGTATACAGTATGTATGAGCTCTGTGTACAATGGTGCTACCATTATATGGTCTACTGTTTTGGAGGTTAATGTACAGTCTGCAGAGCCTCTGTACACTGGTGTGTCTTCCACTATTTGGTAATGTTACTTTTGTCTGTTGGTGATATACTATACTGTCTGTTGAGGCCTGCTGTACACTGGTGTCTTATCCCTATAATTGGTCCTCCAATGGTATGGAGGTTATATACAGTCAAGCAGAGCTGTGTTAGAATATGCGTTGGTGTCTACCACTACTATGGTCACTGTATGGAGGTAAAATGAAAGACTGCAGAGCCTGTGTTACACTGGTGTCTACACTGCTATGGTCTATGTGTATGGTTGGGATATATACAGTCTGCAGAGCTGTTGTACATGTTGTCATCTCCATCTATATGGTCACTGTTCTTAGGGTGGTAATATACTGTCTGCAGAGCCTGTTGTACAGCTGTTGTCTTCCACTATAATGCGTCTGTAATGGAGGTAATTATACAGATCAGCAGTGCCTGTGTTCACTTGGTGTCTACCACTATATGGTCACCTGTCTTGGAGGTTAATATACAGCCTGGCAGAGCCTGTGTACACGGTGTTCTACCACTGCATGGTCACTGATATGGGTGGTTTTATCTACTGAGTTCAGTAGGCATATTACAACTAGGTGTCTACCGTACTATTATGGTCACTGTATGGGATGGTAATAATGTCAGCCTTGCAGAGTCCTTTGTACACTGTTTGTCTACCTCTGCTATGGGTCACTGTATGGTGGTTAATATACAGTCAGCCCGAAGCCTGGTTGTTCACTGGTTTGTCTAACACTATATGGTCACTGTATGTGGTGTGATTATACAGTCTGCAGAGCCTGTGTACACTGGTTGTCTTTCACTATATGGTCTTGTATGATGTAATATATTGGTTTTTGTAGTGTAGAGGTTTATTGGTTCACGTGAACAGTTTGGCGGTATCTCCAAGCTCTCTTGGAATGCTGAATAGGCTATCCAAGTCTTAGGTATGCTGGGAGAAGGTGACAGCTAACCCTTCATTTAGCTTTCTTCTAGAGCCGTACATGGTTTTAGTGGGGCGTTTGGCTTTGTAAAAGGGGTTGTTGGGCATGATGTGAAAGGGTCGTGGTAACTGCAAATTGTTAATGGGGGCGTATTCAGGTTTACTGCCTAGGGCAGCATGACCTATAAATACAGCCCTGTTCCTGGCTGCAAACTAGGTATGTATCACAGATAACAAGTTCCCATTGATTTAGGTATGATTTCCGACTATGTAATTTTACAAAATTTGGTCTGCATTGATCTGTTGTTATTTTTAAACACCCTAAATCGCTGTCATTTAATAGGTGTTTATTTTTTATCATTTAATCGCCCATATCTATAGAAGATTGTGGCTACTTGCTGAGCTGAGTGGGGTCTATTGGAAATACGGTGATACCCGTTCCCTTTCTGAAAGAGGTTGCCTTTCCATTTGAATTTAATAGAGGCGATGCGCACTCTCCATTGAAGTCTATTGGATGTATAGGAGTATACCCATTTCAGATATTTCAGGCATGTCGACAGCATATGCTAGAAATGTCTGATAGATGTGACTCCACATTTATCTAAAAAACTGGGGCTCTTCTTCCTCCACACAAAACGGAGAAGTGTCTAAATATGCGCAGATCTCTCCATTCCTTTCTATGGAAGTATTGAGTAAAGTGTGCTTAGCAGTACTAGAGACTCCTATTGAAATTAATATGAATACTGTTTTAAGTAAAGAGCTGAACTGTTTTCAGTCACAAACATTTCTGTCACTCCATGCAGGGATCGTCATTATTCACATTGGTCCCTGTCCCCATTGGGGCTCACAGTCTAAATTTCAGATAAACCTTAAAATATGTCTATTTTGGAGTAGAGAAATAATGGGGGGGTAACCGCAACATAGGGAGAACATGCAAACTCCTTACAGATGTTGTGTGTGGTGGGATTTGAACCCAGGACCCCATAACCAGTGGGCCACTATGCATAACAAATGTGCCCCAGAGCTTATTTTATCACATGGTTTTCAAATATCTCTTCCATTGCTGCCATACCACAAGACCATATCTGTATCTCATAGGAGTTATTATTTTTACTTTTAGTTACATAGCATAAATTCACACAATCTGTAGATTTAAAAGTTAGGAAAATGTTGGGAACTATTTTGTGTCAAAAATACACTATATTTTATGGCTTATGGACAGCGAGTTAGTAAACATGTTTTTCCTTCTGGTTCATCTGCTCCTGTTGGTCCTTTAACCCCTTAACGACCGCCCACAGACTTTTGACGTCGGCTGGTGCGGGTCGTTCGTGCTACAGAAGACATCTCTTCGGCGCCGCTGCAGACATCGGGTTTGCGGACTACGGGGTACTCCGCGAGCAGCGTTGGGATTGGGCTGTAACTACACAGCCATGATCCCTAGAGCTCATCTCATGCTGAGCAGCCGGGAGAGAAACTCACGCAGACCCGGATGCTTTAACCCTTTGATTGCGGCGGATCATCTCCAACAGCGCAATCAAAGGGTTCCCCTGCCTAGTGGGTGTACAGAACAACAGCGGAGAACCACGACCAGAGCACGGGTGAACTCGGTCTACTGGTACAAGTCAGCGCTGGGGGACCTTGTTGTAACATACCAGGGGACTGTCTGTGTAACAAAGCCAGTGATCAGGGACAGACTGGTGTGCTATCCTGATCACTGCCTGTGTCAGACTGACACAGATTATAATGTATTAGCATATTACTGAATATGCTAATACTTAACTAAGTGTAAAAAAAAAAAAAAAAAATGTAAAAAGAGTTTTCCCTTCAGGGGATTTAAAAAAAATAGATAAGTAATAAACATATAAAAAGTGTAAAAAAAATGATAAAAAAAATAAATATAAAATAAACTAAATATTAAATAAAATATATTGTGCATGTATTATTCACACAAGTCATAACCGTACTCACATAGTAGGTATCCACACGACTGTAATAGCTGTAGAATTATCTAACATTAGTTATTAAGTGTGGAAATTGTGAATGGTGAATAAAAATTAAAAAAACCAGAAAAATTTTAAAAACTTTTTTTTAAAAAATTCTGCGACAATTTAATTATAAGTGAACTTAAACTATTCCCCATAAGTACATACTCATTCTTGTATAGATACTAGGCTCTCATACAACTGCGTCATCGAATAAATAAAAAGTTACAATATGTTGAAACGCTAAGGAAGCAAAAACTAAATAACTGTTCTGGTCATTAACATATCTTTCGCAGGCCGGGGCTTTAAGGGGTAAAGGTTTTCACAGATGTAGTAATAAAGTTGTATTTTATAGTCATGACAGCTTGCTTCACAATTACTAACATGGACACACTACTATGTCTTCTACATCATTCGCATATCTACTACTTATCAAATGAAGCAATGTAATAGAATGTAATTGTATTAGCAACCACAATCCTATCATATGCACTCTGTAAGCAAATGTTGCTTTTTTGCCATAATATCTAGTCATAACACTTGACTTGGCAATAGAATCACTGATGCCTAGAGCAGAAACATTTGCCTTTATGAGGCATATATTCAGTTGATTCAATTCAATTTTAGACGCTCGATCAGCAGCACCAGGAAAGTTAGTCCTTATCTCTGTAATATTGCACGAAACACAGGGCACACATTAGCTTGTTTACAGTCAATTTCTGTACTTTATAATAGTGTGCACTGAATATCTAATGCTGAAATGTTTGAGTCTATAGGAAAGTAAGGCCTTCATCAGCCATTACACCAGCATTGGTTTAATAGAGGCAAAAAAAAATAAGCGTGTTAACATTATGTAAGTACATTACATTACGGTGGAAATACCTCTAAAGAAGCATATATGCTATCTATCATACATGAAAAAACTTTGAGATGCCCGGTTCAACATTTATTGTGATCAAAAGATGTTTTAAGCTGGCCCACTACATTCAAAGTGATATCAAAAAGGGGCAGTTTCTCTACACTTCTTTTTACCTCTCAATAGAGCCCCCATTCAGGCCTCTCACTGGTGTCACCGAACCTCCTTTATCCCAGAAGAGATTAAAATATAATAACACCCAATCCTGCTAGCTTGCCTTTCTTGTGACAGAATTTGAGAGTGGGCTGGTTGCAGGAAAATCAAATGGAGGCTCCCTTTCTCACCATATAGGTTAAAATCTATTATTATACCAAAGTTATTGTATGTGTTCTGCACAAAAACACTTCGAAATAAACTATATATTATATCTTTTGATCAAAATATGTGAACGAGAATCATCATGTTTTTTCTTGTATGATAGTTTGCATAATGCGTCTTTAGGGATTTAAATGTAATGGCATGCCCTTTTGTGCAGGTAGTGTGCCGCTGCAGTGGAGTGACAGTGTGTAATTGTATAGTGTGCCACAGCCCTCCTGCCATTGGCACCCGCAGAGTTTGCAATATGTTTTTCGTGAAGTTGTTTTTGTGCAGAACCATAAATTATATTTGGTAATATATTGATTTTAACCTATATGATTTTCTGTCACCTGCCCACGATCTCAACAGGCTGTTCATATAGAAAGTGCAGCTTGCAGGTTGTTTTTTTTCTTTTTTTCTATCAGGATAAAGGAGGTCGGTTGACCCAGGTGAGTGAGAGGCGCTGGTTGTGGATCTATTGAGAGGTAAAAGATGTGTAGTGACTGCCCTATTTGAGTTCACGTTGAAATGTCGTGGTGTGCAGCTTTTAAAATATTGTGAACCGAGAATCTCAAAGTTTTTTTCATTGTAAATACATTGTAAGTACACGAACACTTGTGAACCCTTACACTTAGCGTTGTGCTTTGAACTCGGATCAAAGTTAAATTTACAACTATCAGTGATTCACTTCTGGTCGGCACTAAATTAAAACTAAGGGCGACATGTCCCAATACACAATCGGCATTTTTTTGGTTCCTATTTTTGTGCCAAAAATTCTTTGACGCATTTCGTGATATAATGAACTGTCGCTTCACCAAGAAACTAGGGGCATTAACGCCAGGAATGACACATTGTATTGTGCCTAAAAACAAGTACATTACATATAGTAGCACATTGATACACTGTGCGCCTCCTACATAACAACAGATGCTGCCTATTGTGGCGCATTTAAATGACACTAGTAATTGATAACGATATGGCGCCATCTTTTATGCAATGCGCTTCAATAGGCTGATTACATACACTAGAAATGATACGCTATGCGCCACAATTGTGCAATGCACCTTTTTAAGTGCATTAAGTTTACCATGCAAGGTATATCAGACGCCAGATTTTTGAAAGTATCGTACTTTCATGCACACTTTACACTGATTAAATGCTCCTAAAATTTGGCACGGCGACACCAATTTTTGGAAATGTCGCCCTAAATTTTGTTGGAATTCGCTGACAAAAAAGTCAGTGGACCTAACCCTAATTTATGATTAGGGTTTTAGTTGTAATTGGCATTAGGTTTAGATCTGTAATAGGTTTGGGGATTACTTTGAGGTGGGTTAAGGATACCCAATTTGGAGGCATTTTGCTGCTGAAGGTGCTTTCCAGAAGACATAAAACACATTCAGAATTTTTCCCCCTCAATCTTTTAGGTTTGTGAAGTCCCATTTTATGGAAAGTATGTCACTTGGGTGACATGGTTTTGCTTTTTTTCTCTTGTAAAGTCATATATTGCAGATTTTTTTACAGGTCTGCCGCAGCTGCTATTGAATCTAACTAGGCTCTATTTGAGCAACACTACTTACCACATTAAGGGACATGATGATCATGAAATTTATGCAGACCCCTGTTCCAGCCGTTGCAAACTGCCTATACTTCTTAATGAAATCCCAATTCAAGGATGCAAATTGTTCCATGGCGACAAGTCGGTATACCACCACTCCAAAGACTGCGGTAAGCACCAGAGAGATCTAGATGGAAGCATAAGTAACTTAGGATCCAGGTTGGAAAAAATAACTAGAACAGCAAGTACAGGTCACACAGTTTTTTAATAAGGGGTAGAACTCACCTCTGCACATGATAGAGCAGAAATATACTAAGAAATAGACAAATATAAATCACAAACAACAGTTATGTAACTCTTGTTTCATTCTCCCCCTAATAAAGAAGTTAATTCCTTGACAGGATCAGGTAGTGGGAATCTACTCCTAACCATGTTCTCACAAATGTCCCACACAGGCTCAATAAAATTCATGTCTGGAGAAAGGGCAGCCAGGGTAGTTACTTATATTCATTTTCATGCTACTCACATCAAGGTCCAGGCACCAAGCAGTATGGACAAGAGCGCTGTCATCCTGAAAGATTGTGTCACCATCCAAAGTCTGAACCATGAAATGGAGTTGGTCTCCTGGAAGATCCAAAAACCTCTGGACTATAAGGGGTGTTCACACGGCACAGTGCAAAAACCTGTCCGAAATCCCGACCGGTATCTTGCAACTGATTTCGCGTGGCCGTGCAAATGGCCTGCCGTCCACATAGAATATTCATTCTTCCGTACGAAAAACCGGTCAAGAAGAATATGACCATGTTTCTATGTTTTTTGGGCGCCAGCAGATCTGAGCCGCACCACTGTCGGCAGAAAAGCACGTGCCAGTGGGAGGTATAATGCGCGGTTTTCATAGAGGCCCTAGAGAAATAGTTTTTTTAACCCTGTTTGCAGAAGGTTTTTGTTTATAGGCTGATTAAAACCGGCTGTTGAACAACCCGTGCCGTGGGGATAATGGGATCGAAGGGTATGTTCTCTAGGACTAATTTTTTCTAGCGCGTATTTCGGTTAAGCCACGGTCTTATCAGAGAACTATGGATTTCGCTTCCTAGCCCCGGGCGGCTTAAATACGATCGTTTTGTTACGTCTGTGGATGATATGTGACTCGCGCCACGCGAGTTTTGACAGTCTATGGGGCCAGCGGGCTGTGCAGCTCCTCCGCATCGGAGGAGTTGCGCACGATGGTGCGTATCTCAGCTCAAAACTTCAACAGGCGTATTGCAGGGCATACTGAGCGGGCTTAGGTTGACGTTCACTAGCGGATTTGGGACTTAAACAGCTCTGTTGTTTTTGCCTCGGCGGAACAGTCCATTTCAATGCGGTTTTTGGACTGTTTTGTTCATGTTTTGTACGGTTTTTTCCCAGTGTTTTTTGGGACTGGTTTTCTCAAGATGAATAGTGTTTCTGAGTGAAAAGTATTCCTGATTGGTGCAAGAAAAGAACCATGTGATTTTTTTTATTTCCTCAATTTAAGAATAATGTATAAAGGCCAACGTTTTCACTTTCACTTTAAGCACATGTGCATGGTTAATACTGTTAAAATATTTGGTAGTTTTGGCTAAAAATGAGGATTGTTGGAGCACCAAAAAACCGCCGGGCAAAAAACGTTTACATTGAATGTTAATCTTCCATCTAGAAACCAGTTGGAAAAATGAACATGTTCTATGTTTAGCAGACCGCCGGCGGAAAAACACTGCAGTGGGGACTGCCGGACAGTTTTAACATTGAAGTCCATGGGAGAGAGTTGCTTTGCAAGTTTTTCAGACGGTTTTAAACCGCCGACCCGTCTGAAAAACAATCAAAAAACCCTTCCGTTTAGGTTCAAGCCCCTTACTGTACGCCCGCAGGTTCGCCTATGCCCACCCTAATCCATACAGGACCCCCTACATGCTTTATAGTGGGTTTAAGGACACCACCAAATAAAAACTGTTCAAAAAACAAACAGCCACTGAAAGGAACTGGAATGGTTAGGGTTGTCCACGGGCAAGGGTTTTTGGAGGTTTTACAGCGAGTTTTCGGTTTTGAATAACCATCTGTAAAACCGCCTGCCTCCGTCTAACCTAGATCGGAGCTTCTATGGATAATCCGTGCAAGTGGTATCCACTGCTAGGTATTTTACGCTGGACAGGTTTTTGTAGAAAAAGAGTGTGTACATGTTTCATTCTTCTGCGCTTGACAGGGCGATAAGGATGAGCGGTGTCAATGGCTGATTGGGGAGGCCTTTTTCTACGCAAAACATGGAAAAAAGCCATCCCCCTGCCGTGTGCCGGCTGCAAAAACAGGCCTAGACCGGTCGGATAACTCGACGTATTTGTGTCTCTGCGGCTGGGGACCACACCCATATTGTGTCAATAAACGTTCTTGTGATTGGACATTTCTGCTTGCAGCAGTGTGACGCAGATTATGTTCCTTATAGTGGGTTTAAGGAAGTCATTGGTTGATTTCTAGACAAGAAATCACCGAGAAAAATAATAATAAACAATATACAATAGGGTTTTATAGAAAAAACAAGAATCACAGAAAAATAACCCCACCTTTAATATACCTTTTACTTAATATACATTAAAAAAGAAGCCAAAACACCACACAAAGGTTACAATAAACCTAGAGACCTATGCAGGATTAAACAATAATACTGCAACAAAATTTTTTTTTTTAAATGCAGTATAACTATAGAGACTGGTATATTACTGAAATGTCCCTATATAAACCCTGGGAACAAGTAGGAAATTCGCCCCGAAAAGGACGGTCTCACCTTTAGGTGACTGTAGCCTATTCGACCGCCTGGGTTACATCACCACCTCGCATTAGAATCCCACAATAGCTAATAAACAGTATCTCATAAAACCAAACGAGCATCAAACTGGATATATTGATACACCTATATTATCGATACTCAGGCAGTAAGTACTCCCATACCTCAAACGTTTTGGTCAGAGTTTATAATCACCTTCACATTCAAGCTAGGTTTATTTGTAACCTTTGTGTGGTGTTTTGGCTTCTTTTTTAATGTATATTAAGTTATATTTTAAAGGTGTGGTTATTTTTCTGTGATTCTTGATTTCTAGACACACACAATTGGAAGTGGAAAAAAAACAGTCAAACTGGACTTATCTAGACCACATTAAATGTTTCTATTAGCCATTGTCTATGTGTTCTGGTTTGTACCCCTGAACATGCTGTTTGACATTTCTTGGTCTGAACAAAGGTTTGGTTATTGCAGCTCCGCCATGGACATAATCTTTGTGCAGTGCACACCTAATGATTTGGACTGATTTTGGGGTTTTTAAACTTACATTACATTCTACATTCTGCAGTAATTTAAGGGGCCACAATTTTGTGCATTTGGGTAAAATTGGACAAATTGCTTTTCTGTCCCTAAGGTCAACCTTTGACCTTTGACCACAGATACTGCCTGGAGACGTTTTTTTTTTTTTCTGGTCTTGCCACACCGCTTCCTCGGTAGGAGAAAACAACCACTATTTACAAATTACCAGAGGCAAATAATAAAGCACTTTTGCTCCTGCCAACAATACATCACTTAATCTTTCTCATTATAAAATAATTTTGTGAATCACTAAATTGTCGAGGAGTAAAACAAAATATTTTATAACTCTGGAGCTGTCACCAACTGATAATTATTCATGAAGTCATTACTCATTACATTTTTTACTGCCAGTAACAATTTATTACTAAATGTTTTAGCAAAGACGCTTGTTTTCAATTACTTTGCAATATTGTATTCGCTGGCCAAATAGCGGAGCAAACAGCCAAGGAGGTTTTTTATTTTAACGATAGTAAATAAATTCTTGGATGGCTGCAGTACATCACGCTATGCAGACTGTTGACAGTTTTTAGTATGAAAACCAACTCTCCGCCTCTCCGACAAGTTTTGCCAACTTCCAGCTAATGAGCCTTATTTTCCCAAAAGGCACCGCAAGTTGCCGAAACATGCTGGGCAGGCTGTGTTGGATTTCAATAGCAGAATCTGTCAACACCCTGTAAAACTGGATCTACTAAAGCCCTCCAGGAATAATTTACAATCATCACAACCCAAAAAAAAAATATTTTTGACTGTTTGCACCACTATTTGGCCATTGAATACAATGTTAAAAAATAATTGAAAACAAACTTCTTTACTTAAACAGTAACACTATTAAAGTGGCCTCTGACAGCTCCGATATTTTAAACTATTCGGCTTTTCTCTTTAACCCCTTAATGCCAAGACCCATTTTTTTCATGTTCATAACCTTTTTCTTTTTTCATCTACATAGACATATGAGGGCATTTATTTTGCAGGATAAGATTTACTTTCTAATGGTGTCATTCATCATATGATAGAATATATTGGGAAACCGCAAAAAAAATGTAAGTGGGGCTAAATGTGAAAAAACCCATACTTGTGCCATGCTTGCGGGTGTTTTGCTCTTGCGGCGTTCAATCTTCGGTAAAATTTTTTTTTTGTATTCTATAGGTTGATACGCATCCGTCAATATAAAACATGCAGGGTCTCAGTTATATTTTAGTACCGTAAAAAAATTCCAATTTCTATTTTTGAAATTTGTGCGGCGGCGCCATTTTCTACAACCAATAACTTTTTTTGTACTAACACCTATGGACGATAGTGAGGGTTTATTATTTATTTTGGGGGGGGGCTAAAGTGTGCTTTTAATTGCTACCAGTATGGAATGCATGGGACTTATTTGATAAAATTTATTCACATTTTTAGGGGACGTGAAATGACCAAAAAAACACAATTTTGGTGTTTGGAATTTTTTTTCTTCTACGTTCAAAGTACGGAATAAATTATGTTACATTTTAATATATCAGACTTTTTCAAATATGCCAAATATGTGTAACCTTTTCATTATTGTAGTTTTTGATTTGTGAAATGGCAAAAGGGGGGTGATTTGAACTTTTAATATTTTTTTTATTTATTTTACACTTTAAAACCTAACTTTGAGTCCCCCTAGGATGCTTCACCACTAGGGGGAACAGTCATTTATTCAGACTTCCCGGGGCAGGAAGTAGTAAAACAGAAAGCATGGTGGCGATGGAAGCCTTCAATGTCATTTTGTTTTAGTACTTTTTTAAGTATTATTTTTTTTATCTTGCTATGCAACCCCTAAGTTTTTGGCTTTTTTCAGTCTATGGATCTGAGTTTCTGGCTTAATTGCTGTGGTCTGAAGTTTTGTTTTTATTGCTACCATTTTGGGATACATTTGACTTTTGAATCACTTATTCCATCTTTTCTGTGAATGCAAAATGTCCGAAAAAAAAGCTATTTTGGCATTAGGAATGTTTTTCTTCTATGGTGTTCACCATACAGGATAAATGATGTTATATTTTAATAGATTGGACTTTTACAAATGTTGAAATACCAACTATGGGAAATTTTTTTATATATTTTTTTATTTGTAAATTGATTAAAAGGGGCTGTTTGAACTTATATGTTTCATATTTTTAATTTTTTTTTTTTTTTATTACATCTTGCCTATGGAAGGGTGTAATAAAATTTGTAACATGGCAGTTATGGAGGATTTCATTAGGCTTCCGACTGCCATGGCAACCACTTGGCTGTCCACAATCTCATCATGTGGGGTTCGGGAGGGTGATCCGGAAACAGAATAGTGCGCAGAACCATTCCTCATTGATGTAGGTAGCGCGTCCGCGATTATCATGGGATGTAGAGAGTTAAACAGGTCAGAGCTGTATTTGGACCCAGCTGATAGCGGCAGTTTAATAACAAGCTGTTACCGTTCACACATTGAGCAGACTCGGCGAATGAACCTGCTCCATACTCCTTTAACATCAATATGATGTACCAGTACATAAAATGTCATTAAGGGGGTAAATAGAAACCTAGTTCAACAATTATGAAAATAAAAATTCAAATTTTAATAAGGAGGGAGGGACATCCAATGTTTTAGGGTCAAGTAAAGAGGATATCCCAAGGTCTCTTGCTATCTTTTTCAACTTTGGACACCTAAAGATTTCTCTAAGTCAGTGATCTTTAACCTGCAACTCCACAGCTGTTGCAAAACTATAGCTCTCAGCATCTCCCAACAGCCAGGGGTGAAATTATATTATCATCAGCCCTGCCGTCTATGGTACATATTTGAGAAAAGGCACAACTATTTGGAAGCCAGATGAACATGGAAAACATTCAGATCGATAAATTAAGAAAAAAATCCTCATTGTGTCATATGTTAGTCTACATCAGTCTCTTCTTTTAAATAACTATCCACCCAACTTATGACATATATGATTGGAAACCAGCAGCAGTGCCATTTACTGTACATGCCGCTGATAATATTTTTTCTAGATTATTTTTCCTATATGCTTTATGGGTGGCTAAAAACACAGACACTATTGGCATTTCACTAGGGTACTCCATAATTTGCTAAAAAGTATACTTGTTTATAATAAAAAAAAATACATTACCATAAAGAATATCCCCGATACAGACACCATGAGCCGACTGAGCTTGTCACTGAAGGGCTGGAAGGGTTCAGGCTTGCCAGTGATGGGATTTACTCGCTCCAGTTTGGAATATTTTGCTTCAAACTGTGGACGCACCTCTTCCTGGAAAGACATGAATCCATCAGCTCTTTGATCACATTCACACAAGTGAACCAATATCAGCCTAAATCCCATTTACTGGTGCCAAATTGTACCTCTCACCACTACACTTATTCCTGCTCTCTCCTTGTTCCTGAGCAATCACTACTGATACTTCTGATGCCTGATATGCAAATTAGTTTATATACTATCAAGTGGGAGATAACTTGTCTAGACATACAATGATGCATTAACCGGAGCTCACTGAAACTGAACAGTGTAAGGAGTTGTCCACTTAAAAGAATCCTATTTAACCAGAGCAACAAAAATAATAAAAAAGGTATTTAGCTATTGGTCCGCTAGCACTGCTGCTACAGAGCTCCCAAGCGATTTACTCTTCTTAACTTCTAGGATCTCATCCCAACACACAGGAGAGGCTCCCGCTCTACATTTGCCCTTTCCTCCCTCGGATCTCAATCTTGTAGGATTGGTAAAGCTTGCAAGAGCTGTTGAGCCCTGAGGCTACATTGACTGGACATAGGGACAGCTCCGTGCAAATACTTTAACTTTTTTAATTTTTATCCTTATTATTCCTCTACATTCCTCCACATTTTACTATATGTATTTTCCATTTTCTTTAACAAACTTTAAACTACTTTTCTCCACTGTAAGAGCTGTTTATTATGACTTCCATGTCACCATAAATGTGTGATAGGTGCTAGTTCCACTCATATGACCTTCACCTATTAGAAAAACAAAGATCCATTTGAGCTGGACTACTGCAACTCCTCACCTAAGGCTAAGGGACATTAATAATCTAAGGTCGACATGTATGAACGTTGGCGCTGACAGACCAGTTCTAAATCACTTTAAGGCAGTGTAGAATGTGCCAGGATGTATGAACCTGTTCTTATGCAGTTCATACATACATGCGCAGTGTAGAGTTAATACCACAAGTCTGGCTCAGGCACCACCTTTACCCTGGTCTGTTCTTCTGCAGGTCATACATACAGGGCAGTGTAGAGCCAATGCCACAAGTCTGGCTCAGGCACCACCTTTACCCTGGTCTGGCTGTTCTTCTGCAGGTCATACATACAGGCGCAGTCTAGTGCCAATACCACAAGTCTGGCTCAGGCACCACCATTACTCTGGTCTGGCTGTTCTAACTGTTCTACACTTAGATTTGTCGTCAAAGAATCATAAATGTGTCTAATTCTACGAATGTGGTGCAACGCCCCCAAAACGCCCATTAAAAAGTGGTGCATTAACAAGTGTCTGGCGCATTACAAAGGCACGTATCACACCAAAGTTTGGAGTGTACCTGTTCATACATTCTTTTTCGCTCAAAGTACACCAGAAAACTGGTGCCGCCCTGTTCATACATGTCGCCCTAAATCTTTAAAGGAATATTATTTATAATAAACACATACACATACAAAACATATTCTTCCTCAATTTCCCTTTTTGTTATTTTATTTTGCTTCATTTTACAGCTAAAGCTAAGAAATAAATAAAGAAATCTCTATGTGTCTTAGGACCTCAGCCATGTCCTTTTTTTCTACCAAGAGCAGAAGAAAGACAGGCGGCACTCACCAACTTTGCAAGCAGATTTCTTTATTCCTAACGCGGCATAGCAGACAGACGGGATGGATGGCAGCACGCCAACACACGTGAACGCGCTTCCTCAAGGTGTACGAGGAAGTGACGACACAGCGTCTTAAATCCCCTACTAAGTCAGCATACATTAAACATAGCAACATACATTTAAAAACAGATAACAATACAAACATACAGCACATTTAAGGAACACTACTAGAAAGCACATAATAACTATTTATAAAACGGACGACAGATCGTTCCTGTCATTTAAACCTGGGACTCCCAGGGCTTCAGTACGCAGAATCCACTGCGCTTCACATTGAAGGAGTCTAGTATGACGATCGACTCCATTAACTGTCGGAAACACACTCTGCAACCCTGCAAATGAGATTCCAGATGTATCATTACCATGCACTTCACTTATATGAGATAAAAATCTTGGGGCTCCCTTTTTCGTTTTTACTGAATAAATGTGTTCCCTGATCCTAACAAAAAGTGGCCGGATCGTTTTACCAATATAAAACAGACCACAGGTGCACCACATCACGTACACCATAAAATTTGAATGACATGTTATTAATTCGTTAACAGTGTAACCTACACCTCCAATTTTTAAAAACCTACCCGTAACCATTTTAGTGCAGAACGAACAAGAACCGCATTTATGATTTCCTTTAGGTGCAAGATTAGTGAGCCAATTGATATTATCATTCCTCAAACCACCATGGATTAATTCATCCCTCAAGTTCCGACATCTTCGAAATGTTACAATCGGGGTCTTTTGTACTTTATCCTGTAAGTCAATATCTGAAGATAAAACATGCCAATTCCTTCTGACTGAATTTCTAATTATATCAGACATACTACTATATTCAAAAGAGAAGATAGCTCTATCTTCCTTCCTTACATTCCTTCTTCTGAAAAGTAGTTTTTTCCTGTCGAGATGAGGCACTCGAGATGATTTCCTCATTGTAACCTCTCTCCCTTAGCCTTTCTGCCAGCTCCAAACACTGTTCTAAAAAATCACTATATTCGCTGTTATTCCGCCTAAGTCGCAAGAATTGGCCATATGGTAGAGAGTTCTTAACATGACAAGGATGGAAACTTTTAAAATGCAGAAGAGAATTCGTTGCTGTGGTTTTTCTAAATCCCTTAGTCCTAATATTATCTTCTACAATAGTGATTTATACATCTAGGAAGACCACTGACTTCCCTCCAAAATTCGCGGTGAACTCCATATTGATATCATTTCTATTGATGTATTTAACAAAATCATCAAACTCAGACTCCGTACCTGTCCAAATGATTATGATATCGTCTATAAATCTAGACCAATGTGCAATGTATTTTACAAAGGGGTTCTTAATGTTATAGACATAATTCTCCTCCCAGTACGCTAGGAAAAGATTCGCAAAAGTCCGAGGACTGGTGTACCCATCGCGGTGCCTGTCTTTTGGGCATACCAAACATCATTAAATCTGAAAGCATTATGACTTAACACAAATTCCAATGCTTCACAGATAAACTCCGTCTGTTGTAAAGTCCTATTAGTCCTACCCAAAAATGACTTGATGGCTTTAAGTCCATCAGCATGTCTAATTTTAGTATAAAGGTTGACGACATCAATTGTCGCCAGTCTAAAAGTGGGGGACACTGTGAATTCATTTAGTGTCTGCAACAATGATAATATCAATTGGCTCACTAATCTTGCCCCTAAAGGAAATCATAAATGTGGTTCCTGTTCGTTCTGTACTAAAATGGTTACGGGTAGGTTTCTAAAAATTGAGTGTAGGTTACACTGTTAACGAATTAATACATGCCGTTCAAATTTTGTGGTGTACATGATGTGGTGCACCTGTGGTCTGTTTTATATTGGTAAAACGATCCGGCCACTTTTTGTTTAGGATCAGGGAACACATTTATTCGGTAAAAATGAAAAAGGGAGCCCCAAGATTTTTATCTCATATAAGTGAAGTGCATGGTAATGATACATCTGTAATCTCATTTGCAGGGTTGCAGAGGGTGTTTCCGACAGTTAATGGAGTCGATCGTCATACTAGACTCCTTCAATGTGAAGCGCAGCGGATTCTGCGTACTGAAGCCCTGGGTGTCCCAGGTTTAAATGACAGGAACGATCTGTCGTCGTTTTTATAAATAGTTATTATGTGCTTTCTAGTAGTGTTCCTTAAATGTGCTGTATGTTTGTATTGTCATATGTTTTTAAATGTATATTGCCATGTTTAATGTATGCTGACTTAGTAGGGGATTTAAGACGCTGTGTCGTCACTTCCTCGTACACCTTGAGGAAGCGCGTTGACGCGCGAAACGATCGTAGGTGTGTTGGCGTGCTGCCATCCATCCCGTCTGTCTGCTATGCCGCGTTTGGAATAAAGAAATCAGCTTGCAAAGTTGGTGAGTGCCGCCTGTCTTTCTTCTGCTCTTGGATTTAAAGTTGTTCCTTTTAAGGCTGAGCACCGCCTGAATATTTACATTACGGGGATCTGTTATGGAGAATCATAAGAGAAGCCGGTTTGAGTTAACCCATTGGTGCCCACCCCTCATTTCTTCCAGTGGACTGTTCCTTTTTTTCTACCTGTGTTTGGCAGGAAGACAAGTGGCTGCAGCAATAGCCTCTCCCCTCTGCCTGTGTGCAATAGGACAAAAATATTGTCTAAACTCCACCCCCTCTCCAGTTCCGTAGCAGTAAATGGAACAGAACAGCAGATTAACCGCTGTGTTATCTGCAGGACTTTATATCACAAGGCATTATGGGAAAGGAGCTGAGAAGCTCATGGCGCCCTCTATTGGATGTAACAAATCCTCAATTTACTTCTGATTCACCGAACTTTTAAGAAGCAAAAGGAATATTAGCCAAGCCAGTATCACTCATCTACATACAGCCGTTTCGGGGTTTTGCCCCTCATCAGTGTAGAGCAGAGCGATACTGGCTTGGCTGGGTGGGAGGCAATGAGTGGCTGAGAAAGGGAAATATCTCTCCTTGAGGAGAGCACCTGTTAAGGTGTGTAGAGTTTTGAAATTGCCTTTTTGCCCTTTACTAAGCATCTGCACATCACAAGGCATTATGGGAAAGAAGCAGGGAAGCTCATGCGCCCTATATTGAGAGGGCAAAAAGGCAATTTAAAACTCTACACACCTTAACAGGTGCTCTCCTCAAGGAGAGATATTTCCCTTTCTCTGCAGGACTTTAGGCATTGTACACTTTTAAACAAGAATGTTGTCGCTTCCCTTTACCTCTTCATCTTCCCAGTCTAAGAGATCCCAATCATAGGTGAGTACAGCTCTTCTCCTCTTCCAAAACTCAAGGAAAACAGTGGCTGCAAAAGACAAGATACCAGAAGTGAAATAATATTCATATTCAATAGACATATCAGCATTTCAGTGGCATCTTAAAAGTAGGTTGCATGATGTATAATACAGAAATGGCCTTGATCCATCATAATCTTTGCACTGGCTGGTGTGGACACTTAGGCACTTTAAAAGCGTAACAACATAAAGGTACAAAAGCACAAAAGAGTATCAGCTCTGCACTTATGTACATAGAAAATGATCTCCTTTAATGTCACTGCATGGATTGACATCTGACTGTTTCATATAATAATGCACAGTGTGGTAATAACCTCATAAGTAAGCAATTGGCAGAATATAAAAGTAAATGAAGGAAGATTACAAGCTGATTCTTCTGCCGGTCAGGCTATGAAAAGACAATTGGCATAGGAAGGTAATTGGCAGAATAATACAACTAACTTATCTGACAACTGGCTGCTGCCAAAAAATACAGGAGGGTTAGGATAGCCTTTTTTTTAGTAAATCCTCCAAATTTACACTCAGAATTGCCTTATTTTGGATAGTGCACTGGGAGGCTGATGCTCTTTTTACCTAATGATACATTTCACAGACAATTATATCAGCAGCGCCGATTATAAGCAGCATACAGAAAGTGGCCCAAATAACAATTCTATGGTGTTAAACAATTTAAACACCACCCTCATCTAGTGCACAAATAAAATACTATACAGTGCCAATTTACAGTGTAAATAACACTATACTGTGCCACATAGCAATTCTACAGTGCATAAATAATATACTGTACAATGCCTAAGTACAGTATCCAAATAATACGTCCATAAGTAAAGTAGTCATATAACAAGCTTTACGGTTTCTACATTATTCTGTATTTGTAAAATTTAAGGGTTTGTTTGAGATTTAAATAAAAGAGAGCTACCTTCGCTCAAAAGCAGCATCACCTTTGACACAGGATTTATCTGGTACTAGAGCTAAGGTCCTGTGAAGTAAATAGAACTGAGCTGCAGTACCAGACACATCCTGTTCAAGATGGTGCTGGTTTTTTTTTAAAGAAAGCAGCCATGTTTTTCTATTCCTGGATATCCCCACTAATCTCTGGACGTAACCATAGCTGCCATATCTAAATGAATGAGAGACCATGCCCCCGATCGGCCACGCCATGACAAAATAGTAGGGTGATCATTGGCTGCCATGACAGCCGAAGCCCATGCACTTCCGTACGCCATGTTACTACAAAACCAAACACCGTTTGGGTAGTTCACACGATAACTGCGGGGCCCTACAGTACACGCCCCAGTACATTTTTCTTTCGGGCTCCGCTAATACTCGTACTCATTTTTTGCCCCAAGTAATTGACATGTCACGTACTCCCCCCGTACAAAAGATCGTATTGTATGAGGGGGAGAGGAGGCGTAACCTAGTTTTTCTATGAAACTATGGATTACCGTAATTTCGGTGCGCATCTCGCCCGTATTAGAGCACAAATACACGGCGAAATGCGGCCTGGAATTACCTCGTGTGAAAATACCCTTAGCAAGATGTTCTAGGGAAAAAATTTAATTCCTGTATACAGCAGTACTGCCATATATAGGAGAAGCGATCACGCTCCCTAGTGGTCAAGTACCCTATGGGGACCACCTGTTGAAAAAAATAAGTGAAAAAAATAAAAATGTTTTTTTTCCCCCAAAAAATTGAAAAAGTTCATATCAGCTCCTTATTGATATTTTACAAAGAAAAAAAAAAGTTACACAAAATTGGTATTGCTGCATTTGTAGAAGTCCAATCTACTAAAATGTAACATCATTTATCACGTATGCTGAACATCATGAAGGAAAAAAATTCCAAGCAGCAACACTTTTTGGTCATTTCACATCAACAAAAACTTGGAATAAAAAGTGATCAAAACGTCACATCCATCTCAAAATGGTACAAATAAAAAATTACATATCGGTCTGCAAAACATAAGCCCTTGATCAGGTCTGTAGACTAAAAAACAAAAAAGCTATTGGTCACAGAAAAATGGCATTTCAGCAAAAATTTAAAAAAATAGAAAAAGTTTTATTTTTTTGAGTACTAAAACCTAATTAAACCTCTACCAATTTGGTATCAATAGAATCATATTGACCTGCAGAATACAGATAACACATCATTTGTACCATAGTGGACTCCATAGAAAGTCAACCCCTGCAAAAATGGCGCAAATGGGGTTTTTTCATGCTCGACCCCACATAGAATGTTTTGGGGTTTTCCCAGTACATTATATGTAGGAAACTGTTTTATGACACCATTAAAGTACATATTGTCCCGCAGAAATCAACTCCTGATATGGCCATACAAACAGAAAAATAAAAAAGTTATGGCTCCTGGAATGTGGGAAACAAAGTAAAAACCAAAAATCAGAAAATAGCTGCGACCTGAAGGGGCTAATATTTAGATGTGTGGTGGTGACCAGAGGTCGTAAAACTCTAAGGCTGTCCCATCACAGCTCTTCAAGGCCATTTAGACTGCACCTAATGCTAAATAATCTGTTTAACATGATGTAGTCAGTGACTACACAAATTTTATCCTGCTGCTTGAAAAACGCAGAGTTATGGGGCAAAAATGCTGCACTTTTTTGTAATAAGTACCTGACTAAATAAACTTGGTGGGACTTTTTGCATATGCTAATGCCTTGTCCTTATTCCTCTACACAAATTTAATTGGTATTGTGGGATATTCTACATTATACAATAGTTAAAACTAATTTTTCCTTAAAGGGGATTTTTCACTAAAAAGATTAGCTTTCAACATGAAGGGACAGATAATTGAAGACTTTTTCTAAATGCAGTGCTTTGTTGATTTTACTTTAGTCATCAAATAAGAGACATTTTATGTGCTCTGAGTGCAAACAGGTTTCTATAGTAACCTGACCATAATTCTGTTATGTGATTTGAGCAGACAGCAGCCAGTGAAATCACCATGGATGGACGAAGCACTCAGGACCAAACTAATTATCTGTCAGGTTTCTTTAAATATGGACTTTATTTGGGAAAAAATAAACATACAAAAAAAAGACAAACAGTCCAAGAAAAAAACCATAAAATAAAGGAGTGGATCCAAGGGGACGTGAAGGACACATCAAGAACAAGAACTGAAGACGGGACTACAGAGCAGGAATGGGAGTCCAGCAGGAGGAAAACAATACAGATGTCCAGGCAAACGGAAACCGAACTAAAGTCCAGGTGGCCAGAGAACAATGCAGGAACCCACATGCACCTCAAAATCTCAGTCACTGAGAGAAACAATATGCAGGGCTATATAATTCCCTTGGGAATAGGATGGGTGTCAGCTGTGAGTGCAGAGGGCAGATTAACTATTGCCCCGCTAGAAGGCACAGTATACACTGAACAGCCCCCAAAAAGTGAGCACAGCAAGATCCTAACATTATCTTTAACAAGCTACTGTTTACAGTTAAGCATTCCTCACAGCACATGTACCTTTTGTTTAATGAAGATAACATCTGCACTTGTCAGTGTAAGGGCTCAGCTATTTACAGAGACGCTAAATATAATACATATGCTAATCACTGCTACGGAACCACCCACAGCCTGAGGAGACAGAGACAAACTGCTTGTGGCTCAGTGAAACAGCATGCTGAGAAAATCCCTTTAACTCCTTACCGACACTGGATGTACTGGTACGTCCTGGTGTCGGTAAGGGGCGACGTAGTGGGATCGCGAAGCAATTCTGCTACATAGGTGGTGGGTGCCGGTGCAAGTTACAGCTGACACATAATGGCACGAAATGGAGCTAGCTTCATGCCTTGTGGTTTATCCCCTTAGATGTGGCAGCCACGCATCGTTTCTCACTCCGATCGGGAACCTGCAAGATCGGTTTACACGGTTTACTATGTTTTACTATGTTTTCTGTTTTACTACTAAAGTCACCATCTTTGTACACCCTATTGCATTGTTTATACAATGTAATAGGCTGTATTAACGATTAGTCAAGCATTCTAGGGGGACTCAATGTTAAAGTAAAAAAAAAAATCTTTTAAAGTACCCTGAACACTATAGAAGAAAAAAATTTCCAAACGGCAAAATTGTTTTTTTTTTGGTCATTTCACATCCTCTAAACTTTGGAATAAAAAAGTACACCACAGTCTGCAAAAAATGCCCCTCACTCAAGTCCATAGGTAGAAGTACAAAAAAGTTATTGGTTGCAGAATATGGCGCCACTGCAAAAATTTGAAAAAAAGAAAAATGTTTGTATTTTTTTACAATGCCAAAACATAAAGAAATCCCTACATGTTTGCTATGGCCAGATTCATATCAACCTGTAGAAAACAGATAACACATCAATTAGGATGAATTCACACAGCACATAGCAACATGAACATGTGCGCGCCGCTATACGCCTGCTGTGGGAAGGTATGCGATGGCCTGCTCGTACTTCACACAGCACTCCAGCCTGGCCCCATTATCCTCCACTTTCCCCTTTTGCCGGGCGCGCAGAACGCGTCAGGGAATACACAGTAAAATCACAGCATTCAATGAGTGTTGTGATTTTACCGTAATTGCAAGCGCATTGCAGCACAATTATGCCCCGACGTATGGTCCACAGTTATGCCATGTGAGCATACAATAACACTGATGATTGAACGCCATAAAAACCAAACTCCCACACACTTGGTGCAAGTTTATTTTTTTTACATTTTGTCCCATAACTTTTTTGTCATTTGCCAGTAGATTCTATGGGACCATGAATGACACCATTAGAAAGTACATCTTGTCCCACAAAAGATGAAAAAATAAAAAAAAGTTATTGTTCTGAGAAGGTGGGGAGAGAAAAACAAACATGACAAAAAAAATAGGCTGCAGTGGGAAGGCGTTAAACACTTAAAGGGGTATTCTTATCACATAGATTATCTTCAAACAAGTAAGTAAAGGTAAATAAAGATTATAACCAAATACATAATTGCTGACAGATACTTAGAAAATAAGGTAAAAAAGGCCTATGACCTACACCTTTTGTTCTTGGTGCTTGTTATGCCTCAGCTATACGCCTTGGCTATATTTCATATGTTCTTTATATTCGTTTGCTATATTTCTGTGTTTCAGTTGTTACAGCTCCATCTAGTGGCTGTTTGGGCACACTTCTAGTTAGCATATATTATGTTAACTTTGTCTCAGTAAAGATGCCATAGCCATATCACACCACCTGCTGACATCATAGAGTCATCTTCGTCAGCAGCCATTTTCTCCTAGATTCATGTAGATAGAAAACATGTAGAACCATCCTCTCCCATCCAGCATTGCTGGTAAGGGTAAACTGCCATTTAGGGCTACACATTGTATAGTGTTGTATTCTATGCCAAAATCTCTTGTTTAAAGTTAGTTTGCTGCAAACATGTATATGTCTGCACACTCTTCATCCTGTGCTGTATCTTATGCACATGTAAATATACATGCATTGTCTTGTGTATACTTCATGTTTGCATGCTGTTACATCATAGTAAGTATGTGTTTTGAATGTTCCACAGTTTTACATTATCCTATGCAATAAAGTTGAAATACAAACATCGCTCCTTATTAATGTGTTGCTGGAAAACAGTTTAGCTGCCTCTCAACTTATGCTCTGCGCACATAGGAAGGACAGAACAGTAAAACAGCAACTTTCTACAGACCTGGACTGAAGATTCCTAACTGTGCACAGTGTCATAGTGCAGCATGGACACAGTAAAGCAGTGGCTTCTAAAAAGGCTTGATTGAGGATTCCTAACTGTGCACAGCGTCGCAATGCAGCATGGCCGCAGTAAAACAGTGGCTTTCTACAGGCCTGGATTACAGAGGATCCTAATCTTGCACAGTGGTACAGTGCGGTAAGACTGCTGCAAGATACACGTGGCCACTACAAGTGTGTAAGCCTGTCACAGCATCACCATGTCAGAAAAAGATAGCACACAATATGTGACAAGGTCTCATGCCTCAGCTAGCTCTAAAAGCTCAGAGGTCAGTGAGCAGCTCCATGGTCGCCATAGCTCGAGCTAGAGCTGAAGCTGCCACGGTACAAGCAAAATTTACTGAACAAGAAATGCAGTTGAAAAGGTACAACTGGAAGCAGAATCCAGGGCACAGCTGGAAGCAGCAATGGAGAAAGTAGCGGTGGAGAAGCTGCAGCTGCTATTGCTGAAGCAGAGGCTTTAGAGGAAGCAGTCAAACCCGCAAATGAAAGACTCAGCAACATTCTTGAACCAGAATACAGAGATCATGACAGGAGACAAGACAGACCACAAGGAGCAGGAGACAATGAGAAGCTCCTGCCCCCTGAGACAGACCGCAGGGGCAGAGAGAGAGGGCAGAGGGCAACTTCTACCCGCTGTGGCCTGTCTCTTGCCCCCAGCAGTGGTGCCGGAGCAGCATCCTGATGCTACTTTGGCGCTGCTTCCATTTAAAGACCCCCGCTGCTTTCTGGTGGTGGGAGGTTTTGCTGACCCTACCGGTGGGCAGGAGGTGACCCCCATCTGTGAAACCATCCCACCTAACCCAGGAGGGTTAGCATGTATGCTCTAATCCCCCTCACACACTGTCCTCCCCACTCTAATCCCTCTCCCACACTCCTCCCACTCTAATCCCTCTCCCACACTCCTCCCACTCTAATCCCTCTCCCACACTACTCCCACTCTAATCCCTCTCCCACACTCCTCCCACTCTAATCCCTCTCCCACACTCCCCCCACTCTAATCCCTCTCCCACACTCCTCCCACTCTAATCCCTCTCCCACACTCCCCCCACTCTATTCCCTCACCCCCTCTAATCCCCCTCCCACACTCTCCCCCCACTTTAATCTCCCTCCCACACTCCTCCCTACTCTATCCCCTCCCACAGCTCCCCCCTCTATCCCGTCCCACACTCTCGCTCCACTCTAATATCCCCTCCTTCTCTCTTTAGCCCACCGCCTCCTCTCTTTAGCCCACCTCCCCCTCCCTTGAACACCCTCCTTCTCACTCTAGTCCCACTCATCCTCCTCACTCTAGTCCCCCTCATCCTCCTCACTCTAGCCCCCCCTCATCCTCCTCACTCTAGCCCCCCTCATCCTCCTCACTCTAGCCCCCCTCATCCTCCTCACTCTAGTCCCCCTCATCCTCCTCACTCTAGCCCCCCCGTCCTCCTCACTCTAGCCCCGCTCATCCTCCTCACTCTAGCCCCCCTCATCCTCCTCACTCTAGCCCCCCTCATCCTCCTCACTCTAGCCCCCCTCATCCTCCTCACTCTAGCCCCCCTCATCCTCCTCACTCTAACCCCCTCTTCCTCCTCACTATAGCCCCCCTCCTCCTCACTCTGGCCCCCCACATCCTCCTCACTCTAGTCGCTCTCATCCTCCTCACTCTAGCCCCCCTCATCCTCCTCACTCTAGCCCCCCTCATCCTCCTCACTCTAGCCCCCCTCATCCTCCTCACTCTAGCCCCCCTCATCCTCCTCACTCTAGCCCCCCTCATCCTCCTCACTCTAACCCCCTCATCCTCCTCACTCTAGCCCCTCTCATCCTCCTCACTCTAACCCCCTCATCCTCCTCACTCTAGCCCCCCTCATCCTCCTCACTCTAGCCCCCCTCATCCTCCTCACTCTAATCCCCCTCATCCTCCTCACTCTAACCCCCTCCTCCTCACTCTAGTCCCTCTCATCCTCCTCACTCTAGTCCCTCTCATCCTCCTCACTCTAGTCCCCCTCATCCTCCTCACTCTAGTCCCCCTCATCCTCCTCACTCTAGTCCCCCTCATCCTCCTCACTCTAGTCCCCCTCATCCTCCTCACTCTAGTCCCCCTCATCCTCCTCACTCTAGCCCCCCTCATCCTCCTCACTCTAGCCCCCCTCATCCTCCTCACTCTAGCCCCCCTCATCCTCCTCACTCTAGCCCCTCTCATCCTCCTCACTCTAGTCCCTCTCATCCTCCTCACTCTAGTCCCTCTCATCCTCCTCACTCTAGTCCCTCTCATCCTCCTCACTCTAGTCCCCCTCATCCTCCTCACTCTAACCCCCTCCTCCTCACTCTAGTCCCCCTCATCCTCCTCACTCTAGTCCCCCTCATCCTCCTCACTCTAGTCCCCCTCATCCTCCTCACTCTAGTCCCCCTCATCCTCCTCACTCTAGTCCCCCTCATCCTCCTCACTCTAACCCCCTACTCCTCACTATAGCACCCCTCATCTTCCTCACTATAGCCCCCCTCCCCCAGCACATACACTTACCAGTCTTCTGGAGCTGCCGGCCATTAGCAGAGCAGTCCGGGGGAGAGGGGTGGAGCGGGGGTAAGCTAGAGTGTTATGTGCTCGCCACCGCTGCAATGTCTGCAGCTACTGACACTAATGTGAGACAAGCCACAGGACCCCTCCAGCCGCTCTCCTACGGTCTCTGCCACTGCCTGTCTTGTCAACGTGCTGCCAGCCTCCTCCCAGCAGTCAGTTGCATCAGGGAGCATATCATGACGCTGCCCGATGCCACTTGAATTTAAAGAACCTCTGATAGCCAGCTGACTGCGGGAGGTCTGCCACGCGGGAGGTATCCCCTATTTGAGGAGCCTCCCGGATGTTACGGGAGGGTTGGTAAGTATGGTATAAGGCTTCAGCAAATCCACAGCACACCTCTTAGTGCATAATAATAATAACTCTCCATGGTGCAAAAATCAAGTCCAGATATACATGCAATGCTGATAAAGGAACATGTAAGAGCCTAGCTGTGGCCAGAAGAAGGCCAAGCCGGGACAAAAGGTCAGACATATTTTAGGACCTGCAACATTGCTATTTACAGTATGTACTAATTGTGTACATGTATTTGTGGCATGTGGCATGCAGGCACTTGTAGTTATACAGCAGCAGAATTTAAAGAACCTCTGATAGCCAGCTGACTGCGGGAGGTCTGCCACCCATCCTGGGAGTGCGGGAGGTATCCCCTATTTGCGGAGCCTCCCGGATGTTACGGGAGGGTTGGCAAGTATGGTATAAGGCTTCAGCAAATCCACAGCACACCTCAGTGCATAATAATAACTCTCCATGGTGCAAAAATCAAGTCCAGATATACATGCAATGCTGATAAGGAACATGTAAGAGCCTAGCGTGGCCAAAAAGGCAGCCGGGCAAGTCAGACATATTTTAGGACCTGCAACATTGCTATTTACAGTATGTACTAATTGTGTACATGTATTTGTGGCATTTGTGTATTTGTGGCACTTGTAGTTATACAGCAGCTGCCTATACACAGCTTCTCCTATGTGACAACAAGGACCAGCATGCCACACCACACATGTAAGACACAGCTACTAATCTGTACTCACATGATCAGTAAGTGTTTAAAGGGGATGTATCGCTTCCTTAGTTCGGCTGATTCACACTGCTCTCAGCTTCTCAACTCTGGAAATGCAGGGGCGTTTCTTCCCCTCCCAGCTGGGTGACATCATCCCCCCCTTCACTGTGCATGCTCGCTTCCGAGACGCCCCCCCCCCCTCTCGGAGGTCACATGTCACTGTGTCTTTCCCGATGCAGTCTTATTTTGTAAGAGCTGTATACAATCTAGACTGAGCAACTGAACTCTTCTCCTCTCACAGCTGGAGATGCTCTATGAATCTTGCTTCTATGCACTAGAGTTAGGAACCGGGACAAAACTGTTATGTTTTCTCATTGTAGAATCTGTTGCAGTCTGTTTCTTCTGGGTGTTGAGAGAGAAAATGCTATTGACGATAGCTCTGAGTCAGGCAGGGATAGACACAAATTTTGATATTTACTGATTGTGTAAGCCCTTAAGTGTAATTCTGTTTCTTCTGCCTGTATAAAGTGAAAATGTGACGGTCCCTTACTCTGAGTGAGAGACACAGCTCCGTGAATTCGACCGGGGACTGTACAGAATGTAAATGAGCCTCAGCTAGTGAAATGCAAGGAGGAGAGATCCAGAGGGATTCGACCAGGACTGGATATCAGTGTAAACAAATACACAAGATAAGTAATACTGTTAATACATGACAGCTTTGCTAATGACATCCAATTGCAAAGTTGATTGTTTTGACTGTCCCCTTATTCTGAAGACCATTTAATGAAATGATAAAACCCCTTTAAGCCCTGAGGGGGAGTGGGGTAGTAAATACATTACTCAGGGAACTCCTGACAGACCTGCCACCCGGGGCCTATCCCATAGGAGAGGTGGATCTGGAGAACTGCTCCACACTAGCAAGGGTCGCATACAACGATCACAACATCCTGACGGACTAACATCATGGTGCGGCGTGATATGTGCAGATGTCAAACTTTTTGTTAGGCCCCATAAAAGCCTACGTTTGTAACCAGGTGACCTGAACATTTAATGGAGATTGATCCAGAGATTTATTCTCATTTCCAGATTTGGAGTCAGAAAGAATTTTTTTGTGTATGGGAGCTGGCATCTGTTCCACAGAGGTTTTTGCCTTCCTCTTGATCAACACAGTAAGGTTATACTGTAGATTGGATTTGATGGACCTGTGTCTTTCTTCAACTGTATGAACTATAAAATTATATGTAACAATGTGACTTACAAACCCTATATAGTGATTTAAAAAATGGACAAGTATGACATAAAATATAAAGTAAAATACCACCACTAGGGATGAAAGAAACAACATGAAAGATGCTACTTAAATTCAAATGATTACAATTTGTTTTCCTTAAATAGGACATTATAAATTGGTGAAATAATTACATATACCAGCTTAGAAAGGGAAGATCTCTCTTTAGGGAGAGCTAAGGGAGAGATGTTCCCTTTCTGAGCCACTCATTGCCTCCCACTCAGCCAAGCCAGCATCGCTCTGCTCTGCTCTGTATAGATGAGGGGCAAACACCCCGAAACGGCTGTCTACAGATGGGTGATGCTGGCTTGGCTAAATATCCCTTTTGCTTTCCAAAGACCGAGTGGGTCAAAAGCAAATTGAGCATTTTTTACATCCAATAGAGGGCGCTTGAGCTTCTCAGCTCCTTTCCCATAATGCCTTGTGATATACCAGCTTAGCAATAATATATAACATCTATAGTGGATTGTACAGGGTGGATCATACAGGTGACGGAGAAAAGACTAGAAGTTATTGCTGCTTTCCTTTCTTCAGCACACCCACATACCAAACATTATTGTCATGACGTGAAAGTGGCTGAAAACATTGCACAGTAAATTAGTCACTCATGACACACAAAAACTATGAAAAGTGCATATGGTGCAAGAAAAAGCAAACTATGTCCTAAGGCAGATGCTGGAAACAGCACAAGGAAAAGAAGAAAAAATATCCAGTACATATATCGCAAAAGTCAGTACACCCCTTTTTGTAAATATTGTATTATATCTTTTCATAAGACAACACTGAAGATATCATAAAAACTCACCTGTTAAAGTTCCACAGATGCATGGACCACGGGGAACACTGCAGACAAATCCAAGAACGAAAAACAGGTCCAGTGTCTTCCTTAAGAAATATTCTTTATTAAATCCACAGTAAAAGCAGCTTGTTCTGTACCGCTTTTACTGTGGATTTAATAAAGAATATTTCTTAAGGAAGACGATGGCCTTGCTTTTCATTCTTGAACACTGAAGAGATGACACTTTAATACAATGTAAAGTAGTCAGTGTACAGCTTGTATAATGGTATAAATTTGGTGTGCCCTCAAAATAACTCAACACACTGTCATCAATGTCTAAACTGCTTCAACAAAAGTGAGTGCACCCCTAAGTGAAGATGGACAAATTGTGCCCAAAGTGTCAATATTTTGTGTGGCCACCATTACTTTCCAGCACTGCCTTAACTCTCTTGGGCATGGAGGTCACTAGAGCTTCACAGGTTGCAGCCCGGGAATCCTCTTCCACTGCTCCATGACAACATCATGGAGCTGGTGGATGTTAGAGACCTTGCGCTTCTACAAATTCCATTTGAAGATGCCTCACAGATGCTCAATAGGGTTTAGGTCTGGAGACCTGCTTGGCCACTCCAGCACTTTTACCCTCATTGTCTTTAGCAAGGCTGTGGTCATCTTGGAGGTGTGTTTGGGGTCGTTATGTTGAAAAATTCCCTTGTGGCCAGTTTCTGAAGCGACAGGATCATGCTCTGCTTCAGTGTGTCATAGTACATTTATGGTTCCCTCAAAGAACTGTAGCTATCCACAGGCAGCAACACTCATGCAGCCCCAAACCATGACACTCCCACCACCATGCTTGACTATAGGCAAGACACACTTGTCTTTGTACTCCTCACCTGGTTGCCGCCACACATGCTTGACACCATTAGAACCAAATAAGTTTATCTTGGTTTCATGAGACACAGGACATGATTCCAGTAATTCATGTCCTTATTCTGCTTGTCTTCTGTAAACTGTTTGTGGGCTTTCTTATGCATCATCTTTAGAAGACCACCATGCAGACCAATTTTATGCAGTGGTGGCGTATATCCTCAGTACTGAGAGGCTGACTCCTCACCACAGTAGCCTCTGCAGCAATGCTAGCTGCACTTATCTCTGGATATGACACTGAGCATGTGCACTCAACTTCTTTGGTTGACCATGGCAAGGCCTGTTCTTAGTGGAACCTGTCTCATTAAACCACTGTATGGTCTTGGCCACCATGCTGCAGTTCAGTTTTAGAGTGTTGACAATCTTCTTATGGCCTAGGACATCTTTATGTAGAACAACAATTTTTTTTTCAGATCCTCACACAGTTCTTTGCCATGAGGTGCCATGTCGAACTTCCAGTGACCAATATGAGAGAGTGTGAGCGCTAATAACACCTGAACCTGATAACACATTTACACCTGAAACCTTGTATCACTAACGCATCACATGACAACGGGTACGGAAAATGGCAAATTGGGCACAATTTTCACTTAGGGGTGTAATCACTTTTGTTGCCAGCAGTTTAGACATTGATAACTGTGTATTGAGTTATTTTGAGGGCACACCAAATTTACACTGTTATACAAGCTGTACACTGACTACTTTACATTGTATCAAAGTATCATATCTTTAGTGTTGTCCCATGAAAAGATATAATACAATATTTACAAAAATGTGAGGGGTGTACTCACTTTTGTGAGATACTGCATATATACACGCATACAGACAAATACATATACATATTTATACATATACACACTGATCAGCTATAACACCCTGCCTAATACTCTGTAGTTCTCCCTTGTGCACCCAAAAAAGCACTGACTTGTCAAGACCTCTGTAGTTGTCATGTGATACCTGTCACCAAGATGTTAGCAGACAATCTCAGGGGGGTTTCTGGCTTAATCGCTTCGAATATGACCCATTTTTGGTTGTTTCCGTTTTTTTATTCTCTGCATTCCAAAACAAGTATTTTTCTGTCAACATAGCCATATTAGGGCTCCGAAGGAAGAGTTGTATTTTCTAATGGTACAATTTATTGTACTATATAATGTGTTTGGAAGATGAAAAACAATTGTGCAATTTTTTTTTATGAAAGAGTGTAATTGGAGAACAAACATGGCAGCTACATAGGCCTTCATTAGGCCTTCAGCTGTCATGGTAACTGAAGGCACTCCATGATGGTGTTGCAGAGGGGACCGATCGGTGGCCGCAATCGACCACAGCCCAATATATTAATTATTTATTTGTCCTGGTGGCACTTACTGCGACAGTAGCTTTAGTGGTCATGTACCATTTTACACTCAGGAAATGAATATCTCAAGACCACTGAAGTCACTGATTGACTAAAGTGGTCAGAGACAAACCAGCAGCATCTTTGAAATAATTTACATAAGCAATCTTTGTCTCTTGGCGTTTAAAGTGCAAAATCTGGGGCTCTTAGTGCACACTTTGAACAAACTATGAGTGCCAATCCACTAGCGGTAAGGTGATCCAAGTTCAGATAGGGATCTCAGCTATTCAATCTCAGGCCTTTTGCATTGCAGATGTACAGGCATGCACTTGCACCATTTATTTGATATTGCCTGATCTATTTTTGTCTTTTTTGGATCATATGTATGAGGGACTGCCTTTATCTTGGTTGTGCACTCAACCGATCCATTCACGCTGGTTTTAGTCAGAAGTGTATAGCTGGGACTCTTAGGGCGACATGTCTCAACTCGTCAACGGCAGTTTTTTGGTCTATTTTGCGCCAAAACCACTTTTGACGCAATGTTAAAGTAAAAAAAATAAATAAAGTTTTACAGTACAAAAAAAAAGTATTAAAAGTTCAAATCACCCCCCTTTCCCCATTTTACAAATAAAAACAATAAAATAATAAAAAAGTTACACATATTTGGTATCGCCGCGTCCGAAAAAGTCCGATCTATAAAAATATAACATTATTCATCCCGTGCACTGAACGCTGTAGAAGAAAAAAAATTCCAAACGCTAAAATTGCATTTTTGGGTCATTTTACGTCATTTAAAAAATGGAATAAAAGTGATCAAAAAAGTCGCATGCATTCAAAACTGCTAGCGATAAAAAGTCCGTAGGTATTAGTACAAAAAAGTTATTGGTCGCACAAACTGGCGCCGCGGCGCAAATTTCAAAAATAAAAAAAGTTTGGAATTTTTTTACGGTACCAAAACATAACGGAAACCCTACATGTTTGGTATTGCCGGATGCATATCAACCTGTAGAATACAGATAATACAATGTATTGACCTAAGATTGAATGCCGTAAAAGAAAAACTCGCACAAACATGGCAAAAATAAGTTTTTTCACAATTTGTCCCACTTGGGATTTTTTTGCGGTTTCCCAGTATATTCTATACTATAGTGAATAACACTATTAGAACGTACATCTTGTCCAGCAAAATAAAAGCCCTCATGTGTTTATGTAGGTGGAAAAATAAAAAAGTTATGGCTCTGGGAAGGCGAGGAGGGAAAAACGAATGTGTCAACATAAAAAAAAAACCACCGGGTCCTTAAGGGGTTAAAATGATTCTAATATTCAATATTTATCTGTCTCTTGGAATCTGCAGAGTGCTGCTGGTCTGTTTCTATCTATCTATCTATCTATCTATCTATCTAGCTATCTATCTAATCTTCCTCTATAATATTATCTATGTATAAATATCCAGATGTTAGGGCTTGTTCACACGACGTTTTTGTGATCCGTTTTACGGATCCGTTTTACGAATCCGTAAAACGGATCTAACAATTGTCAGTGTGATTAAGATTGCTTTCAATGGCAAAAGCGCATCGCTGCTCTCACTGGGCTTTTGAGGGCTCTTCTGCACTGCACTTTTCGGATCCGCTTTAAGAATTGACATGTCAATTCTTCTTGCGTTCTATGCAAGTGAAAGCCCATAGGAGATAATGGAGTGCGCGTTTGGCACCAGTGCAAAAGCGCTCCACACTGTAGGTACGTATTGCCGGCTGAAAGCGCATCCGAAAAGCGCAGTGCACAGCTGATGGAGGTGAGCATGGCTGCGAAGGGATGGATCGTGGGATCGGAGGTGATGATGCTGGGCTTGCACAGTCGTGCTGGAGTTGCTGCTGCTAGGTTCGACTGCGCCGAGCTGACTGTGCAGCTGCTGCTGCTGCTGTCGGCGCTGGTCAGCTTGGCTGACTGTGCCCCCGCTGCTGGTAAGTTCGGCTGCGCCAAGCTTACTTTGCTCCCGCTGCTGGTCAGCTGCTGCTGTGCTGACTGTGCCCCCGCTGCTAGTGAGTTCGGCTGTGCCGAGCTTACTTTGCTCCCGCTGCTGCCCCCGCTGCTGGTGAGTTCGGCTGCGCTGAGCTTACCTTGCTCCCGCTGCTGATGCCGGCGCTGGTCAGCTCGGCTGACCGTGCTCCCGCTGCTGATGCCGGCGCTGGTCAGCTCGGCTGACCGTGCTCCCGCTGCTGATGCCGGCGCTGGTCAGCTCAGCTGACTGTGCTCCCGCTGCTGATGTCGGCGCACAGCTGATTTGTGAAGGGGCTCGGGGCGCACGGCTGATTTGTGAAGGGACTCGGGGCGCACAGCTGATTTGTGAAGGGGCTCGGGGCGCACGGCTAATTTGTGAAGGGGCTCGGGGCGCACAGCTGATTTGTGAAGGGACTCGGGGCGCACAGCTGATTTGAGAAGGGGCTTGGGGCGCACAGCTGATTTGTGACGGGACTCGGGGCGCACAGCTGATTTGAGAATGGGCTTGGGGCGCACAGCTGATTTGTGAAGGGGCTTGGGGCGCACAGCTGATTTGTGAAGGAGCTCGGGGCGCACAGCTGATTTGTGAAGGGGCTCGGGGCTCACAGCTGATTTGGAAGTGGCGCACACTATTGGCTGGGGCGCACAGCTGATTTGTGAAGGGCTCGGGGCGCACAGCTGATTTGTGAAGGGGCTCGGGGCGCACAGCTGATTTGTGAAGGGGCTTGGGGCGCACAGCTGATTTCTGAAGGGGCTCGGGGTGCACAGCTGATTTTTGAAGGGGCTCGGGGCTCACAGCTGATTTGTGAAGGGGCTCGGGGAGAGAGAGATCTATCTGAAAACGCATCCGGAAAGCAGATCCGTAAATCGCAAGTGAAAAAGCATACAATACGGATCCAAATAAAGTATCAACTCTTGCGTTTTGCGGATCCGCTTTCCGGATGCGCTTTTCACCTGTCAAAAACGGATCCGTAAAAAGGATCCAAAACGTCGTGTGAACAAGCCCTTACAGGGATACTTTTTATCTTTTGCTTTTCACCATTTATGTGTGTCTATATTTACATCCATGTTTTTGTTACAGTCCAAATGCTGTATAATCACTTCATATTGTAAAGTACAAACTGTCTTGGACAGTTCACCTTAAGTAGCACAATCTCTTGTGTCTGTGTATAGATATACTATAAGCCTATCCATCAAATTAAGGTACAAGATACTGTGAGATACGTATTATCTAATTATTGTGTACATTCACATTGCTTCACTTCCTTTAGGTAATTATGAGTTACATTTGCCTCTGTTATAATGATGAGGGTTATGCACTATAGGTAATTGATAATTAATGTCTTTAATTGTACCTGTCATCTTCATGTTTCTTAGAATATACAGAATTTTGAGTTCCATAAGGAAAGTAATTACTGTATTAAACCTTTAATTATATGTGCAGCAAAATTCTATTCCCACAATTGCCTCATTCAAAAAAACTACTAGTCTCAGTATTGCACATAGCAACTTATAAAATCATTTATTTTGGGATCAAATTAAATAACATAAAACATATCAGTTTAAAATATATAATAAAATGTATTGAAAAATTAATTTAGATGACAATTTTTCATTTATTTTGTATTAAAGGGGTTTTCTCGCTACAAAGATCATATCTATAATGATGGGGACAGTAAAAATAAGCACTTTTACAATTGGTTTGCATTACCTAAATCACTTAGTATAGCAGATATAAGCTAAACTGTGTGTTCTACACCTAAAACTGCAGCAGGTGGACGGGTCACGCCCCCTTTTCTGTGATTAACTGACCGATATATCATTCAGACTATTGGGACACTTACCCTGTGCTGTGATTGGCTGCCTGCACTCTGTGCTTACTCCCCTCTGAGCTGGAAGTGAAACTAGGTGCCTCAGCTTTCTATGCAGGCTGTATCTGTATAATAAAGGCTGTCTGAGCTCCTCTATGCTCATCTCCCAGATCTTAGGTGAAGGATCTGGGCAATTACTGAGTCTGTAGCTGCTAGATTCACTCTCCCCCATATAAACACAGCTTTATACACTCTGTTCCCATCTACCTCAGAGGGAGAGGGGAGCAGCGTGCATTAGGCTGTGTGTATAACTTCACAGCAATGCAGATGTTCTGGTTACAAGGAGCTTGTGTAGCCTGGGAGAGAGGTGACAGCTCTGCAGGCATGAGAACTGACCACTGCAGGATGTCTGCAAACCTGTGACATTCCCTCCTTTCTACTGTTCACACAGAATGATGATGTCACAACTCTTCAGTGAGGGAAGACATGCCTACTGGGAGGAGAGACCCACCCCTGAATTTGAAGCTGTCAGAGAGATCAACAGCTCAAGTCTGCGAAATCATGTGATGAGAAAACCCCTTTAATTTTTTTAAGGAACCACTTCTACAGAGATCACAGATGTGCCACTAGAGTTCTCTTGCTGACAGCTCCTGTACAGCACTCTTCATAAACAGTGTCAGCATGGTAATTCGATGCATAAAGCATTAAATATCACATTTCTGCCTGCTTGCAGCCACCACTAGGGGTAGCGCACTGTGTGTGTGTTTGTGTGTACACACAGTTGACTTAGATTATTATGACCACTTCCTAATTTTGAGATTGGCAGCATGTAGCTCATGAGGAAAGTTACATTTGAGCTGACTTGGTGGGTAAATAAGGTGTGCGATAGGTAGTCTGCACACATATCCCTACTTCTTGCCATAGGTAAAAGGGACAATTTAGTTGCATGATTATTGGTTTTCAGGCCAAGGTCAAAAGTGTTTTTCTGAAACTGAGCAGTTTATAAACTGTTCACATTCTGCTGTGGTGAAAGTGTATCATGAGTGGACAGATGGCGCCATTGTGAATAAGTGACATTGTAACTGCAGAGCACCATGTGCCATTGATTTGAGAGGTGAATATCAGGTACAATGGTGTGCAAGAGTGGGCCAAAACCCTACAGTGGAGCAGCTCACCATCAAAACTAACCAGGGGGCGACCAGACATATGTCTAAGCAACAGTTCAGTGAACTCTACTGTGGATGGGGCTCCGAAGCAACGGGATGTTCATTGCACTTCTTCTAACCAAGTGGTATCAACAGAAAAGGCTTCAACTTTTACAGCAGTATCTGAATAGGACCTTCCCTGATTCGTAAAGGGTTGCCTTCCTGCTTTATCAAACAGATGTATATTAGCATGTCAGGTGAGAAACATCAGAAATTTAGAAATCAAACACCCTACAACCATTGAGGGAAGAACACAAGGTGGTGGCACCGTTATGTTTTCGTGGCATTCTCTGGGTCCACTCATACATGTGGAAGGCACTCTTAATGGTTTTGGGTATGAATTCTAGAGATGGGCGAATTGATTCTAACGAAGTGGAATTCGTTTAGAATTTCAGGAAAACTTCGATTCTGAACGAAGTCGAAGTTTGGGGTACTTCGCGTGAACAAAGTGTGCTTTTGATTGATAAAATGGCTGCGAGCACATGGCGCTACATGGGGCAAAGCACTCTGGGAGGAAGAAGGGCATAGCCTGCATGACGTGTGCAGAGATGAAGCCAATCAGAGACCGGCGGGATTCTGTGACGTCACTGCACTATATAAGTCCGGGCGCGACGCTGGGAGCTCACACTCCTCTCACTGTACTGAGTAGGGAAGGTGCTGCCGCGGCTGCTTATGATAGCTGATACTAAAGAACTCACTTTTATACAGTGATTTTTGTGGGGTGTCTCAGCTTGTCTCAGAGACTGCTTCTCTTACGTTCTAATTCTGATTTTGTGGGGTATTGGAACTGAAGTCCAGTGTGCGTCCAATGCAGCTGCATATACATTTTAATGCTATCTGCTCAGTTCTTCAGCACATTGAATATCCAAAGGTTATCTAAGCCTGTTCCTGTTGTATTCATTTCTTTTGCGCAATTTAGCTCCAGGGGTTAATTAAGCGTTGTTCTGCTGTTGTGGTCACTAAAAGAAACGTTCTTTTTCACCTCCAAAGAAGAAATTTTGCCTGTAGCATAATTCATAACCGAAGGTTAATTACAAGTTTTTCTGTTGTTCTGTACCGTAAAATACACGCCATTTTAACACGCTACAAAGCTGGTAATTTTTGGCAGCATATTTCTTTTGCGCAATTTACATCCAGGGGTTAATTAAGCGTTGTTCTGCTGTTGTGGTCACTAAAAGAAACGTTCTTTTTCACCGCCAAAGAAGCAATTTTGCCTGTAGCATAATTCATATCCGAAGGTTAATTAAGCCTATTTGTGCTTTTATATTCAGTAAAATACACAGAGTATTTAAACGGCACATACAAGTCAATTTCTCCTGCCCATTTGTGGAGCGCAATTTATATCCAAGGGTTACCCAAGCTTCTTAGTGGGTTCATTTGGAGTCAAATACAGGGTGTGTATTTATCATACACAGATATCTTCATCAAACAGTGTCTGTACCTTTTAGAACAAACAGTATGTCAGACAGAGAGGTGGCAGGCTCTTCACCTGTGAGTGGCAGAGGCACAAACATTCCTGGAGCAGGTCCAGGTCGCAGCACAGCAAGGGGACGTTGCAGCAGGGGTCACTCGGTGAGGCCACAACTGCCGGTGTCATCTAGCGGCCGTGTGCTGACCAGCGACCCAAGGGTTCCTGATTGGTGGACTAGGTCATCCACTTCCTCCCAGATGACATCTGACAACCCCAGCCAAGAGTCGGTGGGAACGTCAGACACAACCCTTAGTTGGCATGGCCCAGGAGCAGGTCAGCGGCCCTCACCTGTCCTCAACCCGCCTCTGTCCCATCCGGTTCCCTCAGCCAGAGATCTACTATGTGGTCTGGGCTCAGCGCCACTATATAGCGAGGATGAACAATTTGAGGGCAGTCAGCAGCTACTTGGCAGCGAAGAAATGGGGCCAATATCCCCTGCTTCTTGCAGTAGGCGGCAAAGTATAGATGTGGAGAGTGGCATGGGAGGTCATGTTGTGAGGGGTCAGCCTCTGCATACCAAGACCGGTGATGAGGACAGCAGTGACGATGAAACACAAATAGATGATGATGTAGCCGACTGCACTTGGGAGCCAGGTGAAGCAAGGGCTTCATCATCGTCAGGAGAAGAGGGCGTCAGCTTGCGCGTCAGGCAGCGGCGCAGCCAGCAAGTGGGTTGTGTGGCCGTGAGTCAGCAGGGTAGCAGCAGTGTGAGGTCAGGAGCCAAGCGGCCACGGGGTAGAAAACCCGCTTCGCAGGTCCAAGAAAGTAGTGGCACAGGGGCTCAGCGAGGCAGCGACGGCAGTAGTCACTCAGTGCGGAGCGTTGGCGGTAAAATCAGCTACTCAGCGGTGTGACAGTTCTTTGCTAAGACACCGGAGGAGCCGAATATGGGTATATGTAGAATCTGTGGGCAGAAAGTGAAGCGTGGCCAGGGAGCTAACGTTGGCACCACGGCCCTGCGTCAACACATGCAGCGTCACCATCCGGTGGCCTGGGAGAAACGTGGCTCACATGTGGTGGTGCATCATACCGCCTCTGCAGAAGGGAGCTGTTACTCTTTGCCATCATCTCCCGGTCCAAATGCTCCTGCTCCTCGCTACTCATGGCGCCAGCAGTCGTTCAACGAGGCGATTGCAAAGAGACAACAGTATGCATCCAACCATCCTAAGGTGCAGAAGCTGACCGTGCTCCTGTCCAAGTTGTTGGTACTGCATTCCCTCCCTTTCCAAATGGTGGACTCTGCACCGTTCAGAGAACTAATGGCTTGTGCCGAGCCGAGATGGAGAGTTCCAAGCCGTAATTTCTTTTTCAAAAAGGCAGTACCAGCACTTCATAAATATGTAGAACAGAAGGTGGGCCAGTCCTTGAGCTTATCGGTTTGTTCCAAGGTGCACGGCAGCGCGGACGTCTGGAGCTGTAACTACGGTCAAGGCCAGTACATGTCCTTTACGGCCCACTGGGTGAATGTGCTTCCTGCCCAGGCACACCAACAACTTGGACAGGAGACGCCGCTTTCTCCTCCACGTTGTCAAACTGCGGCTCCTGCGCCAATGTCCGCCTCCTCCTCCTCCACCACCACCATCTCAGCCTCCAAAAGTACTGCTCCATCATACCACATGTGTAGGGCACAGCGGTGTCACGCAGTTCTACACCTGGCTTGCCTCGGCGAACGAAGTCACACAGGGGAGGAACTGCTCCGCGTCATGCAGCAAGAAATCGATGTGTGGCTTTCTCCACGCCAACTGCAAATCGGAACCATGGTGATGGACAATGGGAGTAACATGGTGTCCGCGCTGCACCGAGGAGGGATGGTCCATGCGCCCTGCATGGCGCATGTGTTCAATCTGGTTGTGAAAAGGTTCCTGAAGTCTTCCACCGATCTTCAGAAGATTCTGAAAATGGCCAGGAAACTGTGCATGCACTTCATCCATTCCTACAAAGCCAGGAACACCCTCCTCGAGTTGCAGCGGCAGAACGGCCTCCCCCAACATACTCTGATATGCGATGTTTCCACCCATTGGAATTCCAGCCTGCACATGTTGGACCGACTGTATGAACAGAGAAAGGCCATTAACGATTTTTTGATGATCCAGGCGGACAGGAGTACTCCCCTGTGTAACTTTGATGACCGGTCCAAAAGGGGAGCCTTTTTCCCAGCTGCTGAGAGGGAGGACAAACTCAAATACTATAGGGAAATCCTCCGTAGTCAGTTGGCTGCTGCCTATGTGCGGCATCGTCCCTCCTCTGACAGGTCTGACCGGGGGGTTCTTCAGCGCTCACGTACTACTGACGCGGCTGCTGGGGGAAGGTGGGGCGGGTACGAGCAGTACCAGCTCCATCAGCAGCAACCTAAGTCTGAAGTCACTGATGAGCAGCTTCCTTCACCCGCCTAGTGAGGAGGGCAGTCGCCAGCAGCAGCAGCAGGACCTAGAGCAGTCCCCGAACCAACAGGTGGTGGCCTACTTGGACAGCACTCTGCCACCCCAGTTAGAAGATCCACTGGACTACTGGGCAGCCAAACTGGATGTGTGGCCGCAACTTGCCGAGTTTGCACTGGAGAAGCTGTCCGGCCCAGCCAGTAATGTGGCATCAGAGCGGGTGTACAGTCCGGCGGGGGCCATCGTTACCCCAAGGAGAACCCGCTTGTCCACGGGAAATGTGGAACGACTGACCTTTGTCAAGATGAATCAGGCGTGGATCGGCCAGGATTTCCACACACCAATGCCTTAGGCATCATACTACATCAGCCATGACGCCTCACCCAAACTGTGAGAAATGAGTCTGGGTTCAAACTACCTGCCTCAGCCACTATTCTGTTGCCGCCACCCGCCTGATGCCACACATCTGCTGACAGTTTCTCCATCTGCCTACCACCATCTTTACCAGGGACTGGTATTGCCACCCACCTCCACACTCTGTCATTGTGCCACTCTATGACCTCATGCTGCTGCTGTTGCTGGTGCCGTGACATCCACACTGTGTCATTGTGCCACTCTCTGACCTCATGCTGTTGCTGCCGTCACCTCCACTCTCTGTCATTGTGCCACTCTGTGGCCTACTACTGTTTTGCCACCTCCAGAATGTCATTGTGCCACTGCCTGACCTCATGCTGCTGCTGTTGCTGCTGCGGTCACCTCCACACCCTGTCATTGTGCCACTCTCTGACCTCATGCTGCTGCTGCTGTTGATGTCGTCAACTCCACACTGTGTCATTGTGCCACTCTCTGACCTCATGCTGTTGCTCTAGGCTTCTAGATGTTTAGTTTTTCTAACAATGAGTTGTAGAGAACATATCTGCTAGACCTAAGATCTCCATCTAATTCAACAACTGACTAGATAAATTACCACTTTGCTTTGCTAAATTGGAATAGTCTAGCAGCATTGTGTAATCCAACACGAGAAAGGTGAGTAGTTCAAATCACATGTAATTACTGATGTACAAATAATACTGGGCGCGCTTATAAGTCTACTACTCTCATGGTACAGATTACCAGATTGTACTCATCTACAGTATCTCTCAAAAGTGAGTACACCCTTCCCATTTTAGTAAATATTGTGTTACATCTTTTCATGAGAAAATACTGAAGATATGACACTTTGAAACAATGTAAAGTAGTCAGTGTACAGCTTGTATAACAGTGTAAATTTGATGTGCCCTCAAAATAACTTAGGCCATAAGCTCACCAGACGGGTTAGCAGAGCGGAGCACCATTCTGCTAAGACTGGGCAGTCCTGCCTCTGAATGCTCAGGACGCTGAGGAAGTTTGCGGTGGGCATTGCCGACTGGATCCAGGGGTGGAACTACTGAGGTAGCAGATGTAGTAGCAGCTGCTATGGGGCCCGCGTCCTCAGGGAGCCCCGCCCAGGCCCCCCAGGATGTGGGCCCCATAGCAGCTGCTGCATTTGCTACCCTGGTAGTTCGGCCCCTGCACACAGCCATCAATGTCTAGATCACTGGCTACAAAAGTGAGTACACCTCTAAGTAAAAATGGACAAATTGTGATCAAAGTGTCAATATTTTGTGTGCCCACCATTATTCTCCAGCACTACCTTAATTCTATTGGGCATGGAGTTCACTCGAACTTCACAGGCTGCAGCCACTTGAATGCTCTTTCACTCCTCCATGACAAAATCCTGGAGATTGTGGATGTTAGAGACCTTGTTCTCCTTTACCTTCTGTTTGAGGATGACTCAGCGATGCTCAATAGATTTAGGTCTGGAGACATGCTTGGCCACTCCGGCACCTTTAATCTCATTTTCTTAAGCAAGGCAGTGATTATATTGAAGGTGTGTTTGGGGTCCTTATCATATTGGAATACTGCCCTGCGGTCCAGAAGGGAGAGGGCCATGCGCTGTTTAGTATATCAAAGAACATGTTAGCATTCATGGTTCCCTCAAAGACCAGTAGCTCCCCCGGCAGCACTCATGAAGCCCCAAACCATAATACTCACACCGACATGCTTGACTGTAGGCAAGACACACTTGTCTTTGTACTCCTCACCTGGTTGCCGCAACACACGCTTGACACCATCTGAACCAAATAAGTGTCTCTTTATCTCATCAGACCACAGGACATGGTTCCAGTAATCCATGTCCTTAGTCTGCTTGTCTTCAGCAAACTGTTTGCTGGCTTTTTTGTGCATCATCCTTACAAAAGGCTTCCCTGCAGACAAATTCGATGTAGTGTGTGGCGTATGGCCTAGCACTGACAGGCTAAAGCTCCACCCCTTTAACCTCTGCAGCAATGCTGGCAGCATTCATACGTCTATTTTGAAAAGACAATCTCTGGATTTGACACTGAGCATGTGCACTCAACTTCTTTGGTCATCCATGGTGAGGCCTATTCTGAGTGGAACCACACAATTTCAGGGTGTTGGCAATCTTCTTATAGCCTAGGTCATCTTTATGTAGAGCAATAATTCTTTTCTTCAGATACTCAGAGACTTTTTTGCCATGATATGAGAGAGTGTGAGAGCAATAACACCAAACTTAACACACCTGCTCCCTATTCACATCTGAGATCTTGTAACACTAACAAGCCACATGACACTGTGGAGGAAAAGTAGCAAATTGGGCCTAATTGTTCAATTTTCACTCAGCGGTGTACTCACTTTTGTTGTCAGTGGTTCAGACATTGATCACTGTGTATAGAGTTATCTTGGGGACACACCAAATTTACATTATATGCAAACTGTACACTGACTATTTGACATCGTATCAAAGTGTCATATCCTCAGTGTTGTCCCATGAAAAGATATAATACAATATTTACAAAAATGTGAGGGGTGCACTAACTATTGTGAACTACTGTTCACGATCCAGAGACCACGGAAACTCTACACAGCATATACTATTGTATTTGGGTAGGTATGATGGGTTTGTGTGACAGTCACTTACAATGTAATAACTGTTTTATTTTCCACTCACTTTAAAAGGTCTATAGCAGCAAAAATCTCATTATTCAAAGATATTACTGCATTTCTATTTAAAAAAAGTGAGGATAAGGGTATGTTCACACGACGTATTTGCGGGGCGTACTTTGGGGCAAAATTGCACTGCAATACACCTGAAGTACACCCTGCATATACGGTAAAATCATAGCACTCATTGAGTGCTATTATATAGGGCACACAGGATGGATTTGCTGCAGTTTTTGTTGCACATTTTACTGCAGATTTCTCTACCTTAACTTCAATGGAAGAAGACAAAGTGCAAGAGAAAAAAAAAAATTAAAGTTTAAATCACTCCCTTTTTGCCATTTTATAAATACAAATAAATAAATAATAAATAGTTACATATAATTGGTATCGCCACATCCGAAAAAGCCAGATCTATGAAAATATAACATAATTTATCCTGTACGCTGAACGCCAAAGAAGAAAAAAATTCCAAACGCCCAAATTGTGTGTTTTTTTGGGCCATCAAACGTCCCCTAATAATTGGAATAAAAGTGATCACAAAAGCATCTATTCCAAAATGGTACCAATAAAAATTACACTTCAGCCCACAAAAAATGTATTCTCACTCAGGTCTATAGGTGGAAGTGCAAAAAAATTATTGGTCACAGAAAGTGGCGCTGTGGCGCAAATTTCAACAGAGGGAAGGTTTGGATTTTTTCTACAATACTATAACATGACAAACCCTACATCTTTGGTACTGCCAGAATCATATCAACCTGCAGAATTCAGATAACAAATCATTTATACCAGGGAGTGAACGCCGCAAAAAATAAAATCTTAAAAACATAGCGCAAGTGTGTTTTTTTTCACATATTGACCCACTTAGAATTTTTTGGCGGTTTCCCAGTACATTCTATGGTACAGTGAATGTCACCATTAGAAATTACATCTTGTTCTGCAAAATAAAATCCGTCCCATGTCTATGTAGATGAAAAACTAACAAAAGTTATGACTCTTGGAAGGTGGGGAGGAAAAAAATGTGTCAGTCCAAAAAAAAAAAACATTTGATCCTTAAGAGTTTAATGGGATTAATCTGCAGTAGTATCGAAGGAACAACAGATGTGGGAAAGTTGACTTGACAGTGATATGTTAGGCTATGTTCACACAGCTTATTTCAGGGCGTATTTACGGACGTAATTACGTCCCGAAATACGTTTCAAATAATGAACAATTAGATTAGCATTGATTCCAATGTAAAATACGCCTCGTCGTTCACACGAGGCGTATTTTCTTGACGTATTTGCAGGCATAAATACGTCCGTAAATACGATCGTAAAATTAAGTCCCCTGTCACTTATTGAGGCGTATTTCGCAACGTAAATCCCCATAGTAAAGAATGGGGATTGTATTTACGACGCGAAATACGTGCCACACTTTGTGACACGTATTTGAAACGTATTTCAGGACGTATTTGCGACGTAAATACGTCCGTAAATACGCCCCGAAATAAGCCGTGTGAACATAGCCTTACTCTACCGTGTTATCTTGTCTTAGATCATAACAAAAATTAATGAAAAGCATTGAAAAAGCAGTGATAACACAATATAATAGATCATTGTCTGTTCAGCTTATCTTTGCTATATCTTTATGCAAGGGATTCATGGAAAATGAGCTGGAACTCTGCAACGTCACCTATCGGATTTAGCGTTCCTCAATTTATATCTGACTCACTGAGCTTTGCAATGTAAATGGGATTAGAGGCAAGCCAGATAGTCATCAGCAGACACCTGTTTTGGGATGTGCCTCTTGTCAGTGCAGAGTAGAATACTAGTTGGCTAGGTAAGAGGCTCTAGATGTAGCTTGAAAAGGTTAATGTTCCTCATTAGGGAAAAATACCATTAAAATGGGTGCAGACTCATACACTATGGACGATATATATGAAACGTGGCGCCACCTCAGCAGTCGTAGTTCTCAGTAGGTAAGTTTAACATTTGTCAGTATGTATGAAAGTGTTTCACAGCACTTTATAAATGTGACCAAGTTTGAGACACATTTCTGCACCAAAAAGTGGTGCATAGAGGGCGACATGTATGTATTTTGGCGCCCAGACGACATTTTTTTTGCACGCATTAGTAGCATATAATGCACTTGAATCTATGAACCTGTTCTACTGCGCGTCATAGCTTAGATGCTTACTAGTTTCAAAACGAAAAATCGGGCTCAGGTAAACCCCTTTTAACTTGATCTCCCTGTTCCAGCAGTAATGCATCTAATTTTGCCTTCCTCCCGTCATAAATATGTAGAATCGACACACCTCCAGAATGCCCCCCGATCTCAGGCGCATTACAAAGTGCCGCGGGCGCCCGATAATGTACCTAATATTGGAGTGCGCCTGACTGTAAATCTAGAGAACAGAGCTGCGCCAGTTTTTGGGCTGAAAGGATGTCAAAATATTGGTGCAGCCCCATGCATAGATGTCGTCCAGAGTGTATGTGCAAAAATTTGTGTCAGCCTCACCACTATGAAATTGGTCTGGTTTAGTCTGTCAATTTTGCACCACGTTCTGTCGCGCCAAATTCATAAATGTGTCTAATCCTACAGATCTGGCGTGACACGCCCACTCAGAATTGGCGCACACAAAAGTGTTGTGTCTTGCGCACATACGCCAGTTTTTTTATGTACGACTATTCATACATCTGTGGGACAGGACTACAACAGGTTTTTTGGCTCAAAGCACACCAGAAAACTAGTATAGCCCCATTCATACCTGTTGCTCCACTAAAATGTAAATATATTTAATAGCTCAAAAGGGGGTAACGTTCCATGTTAGAGAATGCCACTGTTTTTGGAAGTTTAAAGCGGACCCTTTTCCCTAACTATTCTAGACAATCTTTTTTTTCTATACCTCTTTTCTACTGGTTGCCACTTCTATTGCGTTCCTCAGGTCACATCTGACTCACTGAGCCTTGCAATGTGAATGGGATTACAAGCCAACCAGTTATTTATTTGCAGACAGCTGTTTTGGAGTGTTACCCCTCATTAGTGCAGAGCAGAATGCTGGTTGGGTAGTTGAAAGGCTTTAAAGGGGTTGTCTCACTCCATTGATTCATCTTACCTCAGTTCTTTTTTCTTGGTTTCAGTTTTAATTCAGGGGCGTGTTTACTGGCTTCTACTAGGCTGCAGTAGAAGCCAGGTCTGTAGTTATAGCAACCAGCAATGGCAGCCTATCATGGGAGACTGAACAGGTCTGTAGCTATAGCAACCAGTGCTGGTAGCCTATCTTGAGAGATTGAACAAGTCTGTAGCTATATGACCTGAGGAGCTGATGCAGCCCATATAAGAGTGGATATCTAGGAATAGGTAGGACACTGTTAATGGACATATATTGCAAAGTGACTTTTTTTTGCCAGATCTTTAACATAAAAAAGCAATCCTTGTAGTGAGACAACCCCTTTAATAAAATTTTAAAAAATGACCCGGGCAACCCCTTTAACGTGTTATTTATAATAAATATTACATTTTCTACAAAGGAAACCCCCTCAAGAAAACGGCATGAATTCAATTTCTGTCCCATTTCACTGCCCAAGCAATTTTGGGTTTCCTAATTCTCTGTATGATATAATAAATGGAACCATTAAAAAAACAAGCCCTCCTATGGTTACATTTATGAAAAAATAAAAATGTTATGACCCTGGAAATGCAGAGATAAAAAATGGATATTTACCAGTTATGATTGCAACGTTAAGGGGTTAAGTTGGATTTGTCTCCTTTTAGTGAGACAACCCCTTTAATTCAAAAAAGGGTAATGGTCCTCATTAGAGAGAGTCACCATGAAGGTGTGTGGAGACTTATACAGCATTTGTCGCTCTGCTAAAATTAAAATATATTCAATAGATGAGAAGGGGTAACGTTCCATGTAAGAGAGTGCCACTGTTTTTGGAAAAATGATGCAGATCCTTAATCCCAGACAATGTTTTTCCATATCCATTCTCTACTGGGTGCCATTGAAAAACCAAATTAGAAAAAGTTTCCTCTTTCCATAATCCCTTGATTCCACTTTGGTGGAAAACTACACCAAACGAACACTGCATTTACAAAAAAAGAAAAGAAACAAAAGACCCTGAAATCAATGCTACTACCCCTGTCACCTAAAGCTTATCTGTCCATTCACTGCAGCTAATGGAGAAACGACCAGTATTTCCAGTTGCATTTTGCTGCAGTAACAGAGGGTTTTCTCTGTGTATTCTGGCACAGACCAGTACTGGATATTCCTCTTTCATAAACAATTGCTCTGCTTTTATTATTCAGATAACCTGCCTGACGTAAAACAGCTTCACTATCGTGACGCCTGCAATCAGGAGTTGGCAAGGTATGCAATGTGTAATATTACAGCTGAATGCTTTAAGGATCAGGTCTGTCTGGTTCTCAGGTGCTCACTGTATTGCACACGGGGAAATGTAGCCCCGCCTAATTACCTTTTAACATTATGTTCCAATCCTGCTGCCTCTTGGTGTCATTCACCTGCATTCTGTACCCAGCTATACACCTGCCAGGGACAGCCGAACTTACAGGTAACAGATTTATACCTAGAGTTTATCAGACTTATAAATGTAGCAGAGCTGATTGTGTGAATACTGCTATATCACTTAAACTGAAGTAGGTAACCTGCAGTCCCATAGAAAAGCACAAATGATGATGAATTATGCTATTTTATCCTAAAACATGTTCTTGACAGCCGTTAAAATCTCCATCACATTTATTTAAGAAACACATGGATCAGGTCTCGCTCGCTGGGCTTACTATGGAATTTCAATAGCGGGAATGAAACCAAGTAGATGGCTTTTGGGTTTGAATCACTTCTGTAGTAATTTGCTGTCATATTCTGTATGGGCTGGAAACTGATGACTTCACAGTCAGGAAATGAAATACTTTCTTAAGAGAGTTTACTAATGTATGCAGTGAGATCTGAAGGAAGTGAATGAAATATATCAACTGTATGGGGGTTTATGGCAGATATTTGGGATATGGGCACTAGTCTATTTCCTAGATACCATTTTCTTTTCGGAAATAGCAATTATAATAGAACAATGTTTTGAACTTGCAACATTTTCCAAAATATTTACCAGGTATAAATACATAGGAGGCTATTTACAAACTGCCCCATATCTGCCATCTTACTTTTCTTATTTGCAGTTGGTAATTTTACTTGGCTCGAGTGAATTTGCCGATAGGTGGGGGTCCCAAAATAGGACCCCCATGTTTCAGACATTTAAGGCAAGTCTCTAAGATGTAGTCAGAATAACCTTTTAATCAGTGTTGCTTAAATAGCTCTCTGCTGAAATTGTCAGGACATCTCAAACCTGAATCCCATCAAATTCTTTGGTGGAAAAATTCTGCATTTACAATCAGCGGTCAAATGCCTACAGATTGTATAGAAATACCACCACAGATCTGGGCACATCTGTGAAACCCCAGGGTCAGGGATAGTCTAAACTTAACTCTAACCCCAACTCTGACTCTAACCCTATGGTTAGGGCTAAGGCTAAGGTTAGAGTTTGAGTTAGTGATAGGGTTGGATTAATGCTTACCCTTGGGTGGCCCATATGTGCCCCTGATGTGCCCAATGTTTCCTATATTTGTCCCTGATGCACAATAGGGCTAGAGTTGGAGTTACGGTTAAGTCAATATTTGGCAAAGTCTGCCAAAATTCACTTCTGGCTGACCCGATTCGAATTTCTGAAATATGGGTCAAATTTGACTTTGACCTGAATCTGAAGCAAAACACTACTTTAATCTTCAGTGAATGCAAATTCCTGATGGATTTCCTATTACCTGATCATCAGGCTAATTAGCTGCACAATAGCCTATATTAGTTTTTCAACAATATAACAATATAGGAAAGTATACATGGTAATTATAGTATTACAGGGCAAAAATAAGGAAATCGAATTCCATGAATCATATGATTGGATTGATTTACAGGTTAGTTTTTGCTAATCCATCAAGACAACAATATAATGCAAACTTGCACATATTTCAGAAAACTACCAAAGCTTGCATGCCAGTTTCCTGGCATACAAAAGTGATATTTTTTTTTGTGCCAGTCAAATATGTGTGACTTTTTGCTGGTTTTGCGCCTCTTTCCTTACTTTTGACAATAAAGTTGATGGGGACTATCGTGTTTTAACGATTAAAAAAATATGCCTAAATAATGGTGAAAATCTGTAATTCAGAGGTGGCTTATATTTAAACTTGTTATGTATAAATAGCCATGGATGTGACATTTTTCGTAAGAAATGCATCACATAATTATCAGATGGTATTCCAGTGGATTCTGTCTTAGACTGGAGCATGGACCACCAGCCCGAGTAAATTCCCTCCCCCCCATTGTGATATAATGTAAGCAAGCGTGTGCTTAAGCATGGCCATTGTAGTTAGGGTGTTGCATCTGTATGGAATCAGCATTTCACATCACATGGTTTCTATGAAAAAGCAAAAACAAAAACAGCTCATAAAAGAATATAAACCTACCACGCGCCATGGCCCGCAGCCATACAACACCTAACATATGAAGTACTTACACTTTAAAACACAGACCCAAATATTATGCAAATTCCATAATAAAGTCTCAGTAATGCCAGGAACGTTGCAAATTTTCATAAATTGTAAATGTTAAATTCAATAATCCATATTCTTGACTGTGCCAAACAGATGCCAGATTACCAAGAATGATGGATTTTTTACTTTGATACAAAATCTGCAGCATGATAGTATCAGATTTAGGTTTAGCGTAAACGATCCAGAATCCTTGCTTTTACTGTAACCTGGGCACTAATCACTACAAGAGTCATCAAAAAGAGCCCAATTCTATTCAAAGTAAAGAGGAATCGATCACCTCTATAGCTATAGAAGAAAAACATCAGCGTGATGCAAAGGGGCTTCATTTTGGGTCTACTCTGGCAGTCCATATCTAATCAAGGTTTGGCCCAGTGTTGGGTGTTTATCTGGTGGATGACTTAACATTTCTACCCATTTTTTTGTGGAAATCAACCCTGCATCCAGAAAAGGAGATGATCACGAGCATGTCACTAAGGGTTATTTCACCAATAACCAAACATAATAGGACTACTAGACCTGTAGGTTCTGGGTGGTTGAAATTGTACTGTAACAATTGTTTAATAATTAAGTATAACATTTTGGACAATCCTATTATTAACCAGAAGTTGATCATAGAGTGTCTAAATACTGTAATCCACAATCATCATCTTTAATCTGATGGGAGATCCAGTAACATATGTTGGACTTAACTGCAGCACCTCCATAGGGGAAGTTAAGAATTACATAGGTACCATTGCAAAGAAATCTACATGGAAATGATGGCACCTCCAGAACAAAAGACACTCTTATCTGCTCTTCACCAGGACTAGTAGATTAGGGTCCAAATTTTGAGAGCTCCAATGTTAACACATAAATTCCCTAACAGAATATCAGAATTATTTTCTAAGCAAAATCTCTAGCTCTAGTAGTAAAGTGTTCCAGAAGTAACCTGTAGACTTCATGTCAATAGGAATGTATTGTAGGGTAGCTGAGGATTCTTTTCAGACCCGTTTCTTACTAATTTTTAACTTAAACTAAATAATATGGTGAAAAGTGTTAAATGGGTATTCCCATCACAGCAAGTGCTACTGGAAGGGCCAATTACTGTAAAGTAAGCAATTTCCAAAAATGCATGTTATGAAAAAATAAGGGCAACATCTATGAATTCGCATACGCCATTTTTGTAACTTGGCACTGACACACCAGTTCTAAATAGATATAGAGGAGTATATAATATGACAGTATGAATGAAAGTGTTATGTGTCAAACATTTTTGGCACATAACACTCAAAATTGTTGCATATAGTGTTATGCGTCAAACTTTGTATGGCAGTTGTACACCAAACTTTGATGCATTAAAATGTGTTGTCAGGCACACATTGCACCGAGTAGAGCCTTCAATTTACAGCAAAAAAATGGAGCAGGTGAACTCATAGATGTCACCCTAAGTATACTTTACCTAATACAGGCCTTTTTTGCCCCTTAAACTTGCTCTCGTCTCCCTGGTTATCAACTACATTGTGTGCTTTCAGTGGTGGCCAAAAATGCAGCGTTATTAAAGACTGGCTGAGAATATGTTCCTGTGGCCTTGCCGCGCTGAGGTGAGGGAGAAGGAGTATGAGCGAAAGTGCGCGATTTCGCTGTCCTGTCCCCCCCTTAAAGCACACAGTGATGGTTAATAACCAAGGAGAAAAGAGAGCAAGTTAAGAGTGCTAAAAATGCCTATAATAGGTAAAGCATACATCATTTTTAATAACATGCATTTTGAAAATTGCTTACATTGCAGTAATTGGCCCTTTTAGCAGCACTAGCTGTGATGGGAATACCCCTTTAAAGAAAACTAAGAAGTGTTCTCAAAGTATGCATAAGGGCTGAAATGAGAAGGTTAAGAACGTAAGGCAAGGGTGCCAAAATACATTCTCTCCTCAAGTACACAATCTTAGTACAACAAAGTGGCGGCACTTACAGATTATGTTCCTGTGAGCTATGAAGGACTCGAAAGGACACAAAAGTATATTTACTGCGAAGTTGAACGCAAACTATTCTTCCCTGGAAGCAGCCACTTAAGGTCGTGGACAGACTATAAATGTAGCAAAAATAACCTTCACAAACTGCACAACATAATGGCACGGAACAATATGTTTTCCCAACTTTTTTAATGAGTCTCAATGGCCCTTGTTTATAGGTAAGAACAGAATACACAGAAAGCCGTGCAAGCTAAGCTATGCTACATCTGTACATTTATGGTAGTGATGGTGTACTGAAAATATTTTTTGTCAAACAGCCAATAAAAATCCCTCCTCCCATGATCAACTTTTTATCTCATTTTCTCCAGGTCTAGGAAACACCAGAATCATTCATATCCACATTTATAAATTGCATAAGTACTTATATTTCCATTGGGAAAAATGACATTGTACAGCCACAAGAAAAGAGAGTTGCCTGCCCATGCATTCTCTGCTCATTTCCATTGAAGACCACTTGCTTGACTGTGCTCAGAACTCCCATAGAAGTGAAGGAAAAAGCTGGGCAGCCAACAGTCTGTTCTCTGTGACTGCAGCAGGATGCTTAGAAATACATTTTTACCTGATGGACATATCTCTTTAAGTAAACATCCTCAAAATGTATTTCTACAAAAAAAGACACATTTTACCTCATACAATACCATAGAGGTACAATCTATTGGTGCTCTAGCACCCCATATCTAGCAGTACTCAATTCAACTCTGTATAATGACTACTCTTGAGTTAGGACTATCTCAGAAGGTCAAATGCTTGGGTTACTAAGAGTGGGGAGAGCTCCAATTGGGTAGAGCCGACCTTCATTTGAATTGCCACCATTTAATACTACAATACCCTGAATCCATGACAACAGCCTATGGCTGGGCCGGGCTTGTAAATACAATAAAATCTTGATCAACCTTAAAAAAAATCAACTAGTAGAACAAATATTTGCCTAACAGCTGCTTGTGTATTTTTAGCATAAACTGTGACTTGTATTGTACTATATATAGTACAATTGTTCTCACCCAAAACCACACAAATGTCCAAAGAAGCAGAGGGTGTGAAAATCTGCCGCCTCTGATCTTGTATATCCTAGATGACATGGATGCAACTCACATTCCTAAAGGATAAACAGTGTTAAACAATTAAATAGGATTTGCTAATTAAGGCCATACAAATGCAAACAGGTGTTTTGTGTGTATGCCTTTGTATTGCAGCCATGGCAGCAGGCACTAGTGCAATTTATGTTGTATTGTTTGGAGGTGCTGACCACTTTTGTCTTGTTTTGCATTGTGTGCTTAGTGGAGTATTTGCCTCCACTTTGGTTCACTTCACTCATCCATTTTAAGGTGGTTTTAATCATAAGAGAGTGTAGCTGCAACTCTGTTTCCCTGAGAAGTTTGGAGGCCTGGTGAAGGCACCAAGAGAAGCGAACTTTTGTAGAGTAGGTTCCCATCTGAATTTAGGTCATCTTGCTGATGATGGATGGACTTATATAATTTGATCAAAATGTGCACTAAAACCAAGCACTAGATGTAGCAGTAATACAGTTTAAAAGAATTTATATATTTAGGGCGACATATATGTACCTGGTGCCGACTGGCCAGTTCTACGTCCGTTTGTAATAGTTTATGATCCAACAGTATGCACGAAAGAGTGTTCGGCGGCAAACATTGGCGCATAGAATGTTATGCGCCAAACTTTGTCTCAGCCATGGTATGGATTTGTATGACAGTTTCGCACCAAACTTTGCCGTGTTCTTGGCACATTCAAAAGTGTTGTGTCAAGTGCAGAGTGCAGCAAGTTTTGGCGTCCGACTGTTCATACATCTATTGAAAACAGTTTCCGATACTTTTTTGTAGGCTCAAAAGTAATGCATAAAAACTGGAGGAGCCATGTTCATACATGTAACCCTAAATCTTTATCTGTATTTAGCAGTTGCTTGAGTGTGGATGAGGTTATGGATGACACTGGAGGGCCGTATAATAAGTGAAAATAAGTTGTTAAAGAGATTTCCAGGATTAGAAAAAGACATGGCTGCTCTATTTTAAAAATAGCAACCATCTCTGTCACTAGGATCTGCTAGTAACAGAAGATCAGCACGTATTGTAGAGAATGGGACCTGACTGCCACCAAAACATCCTGTGACAGAAGTGGTGCTGCTTTTGAAAGAAAGTAACCACATGTTTCTAATTCTGGACAACTGCTTTATGTGTATAAGCAGGAAAGTATTGAATTAGGAAGGAAACACTGGTAGAATTGGGGAACATTAATTGGTAATAGATAGGGAATGCGTGTATGATGTGGATCGGGGTATAGAAATAAAAGGGCCAAGTGAGTAAGAAGGTAAGGAGAGGTGATAAGATTGGAGCACAGGGCAAAACTGTTGTATATTTGGAGAGAAAGTATGGAGAGGGGCGATAGATGGGTATATTAAGGTGGAAAAGGGGATAAGTTGTTCGAGAGATGAAACAACTTAGAATTTGCGAAGGGGATAAGTGGTTTGAGGGATGGAACAACCTAGAGTTTTTTTTGGGGAACTATGTTTCTAAGGACTTATGTTTTACACAGTACAGGATTTTGGTCGGTTCTCAGCAGATTCAGTATTTTGAATCCAATGAAAAACTGACCCTACCCTGCGCTGTGTAGCCCTCAACAGAAGTATTCTATACAGCACAGATATTTAACTGAAGTTTTCATAAAACAAAAACCAATACTGTGTTGAATATATAATATGTTTCTATATTCCCAACGGACCAAATGTCCGGATTCCCCGCAGTCCCCAATGTATTCTGGCCATCAGGAAGTATGAAAAACCCGACCCAGCCGTTTTTTTGCGCAAAAGACACACAAAAAAACCCAGCGGTGTGGCACGGTCCAGCAATTTGAAAATGCCGTCAGATTTTGGGCGGCATTTTCAAATTGCTGTGTGGATCTAGCAGGGCAGGAGCTCTTGCAAGCACAGGATTGTTTCTTTAGTAGGAAGCCTGTACTCAGACTCAAGACTGAGAAATACAGTGGATCAAACAGATCATCTATGAGGTGAGACCCCTGGATAAATAACAGTGATGGTAGATTTCGGATACAGAAAGCTGCCTACCTTTGCTTACAACTTGATAGAACATGGAAATAGCCACATATAGAGAATGTTCTGCCCTGATAAATAGTGATATTACAAATGCAGAATACAATAAGACATTTGGTAGGCTCACATGGCGCGTCTGATACATTTTTTCAATATGTAAATTAATGTATTGAAATCAATCTGAAATCCTTCAGTCCCAAACAAAAACGTATCCAAAAATGCATCTGTAATGTGTATTTTGATAGGTATTTGATGCGTGTTTCGGATGCGTATTTCACTACGTTTTCTTTCAAATTAACCTAGTTTGGACCCAATGTGTATTTTAGGCGCGTAAATGCATCTAAATATGTACCAGAAAGTGTGGTATGTATTTGGATACATGTTTTAGCCTTCAAAAATGCAACCCGTTGTTCCCTATGTGGATTTTACATGCGTAACAACGGATCAAGATTGACAATTCACTTCATTGAATGCGTTCCGGAGAAAATGCAATACAAATAGGAGAATGTAAAATATTGTATTGTGTTAAATTGATGTATTATGTTATTTTACATTGAAATCAATGAGATCTGACGGGAACATTGTTAAATACATATTTTGGCACGTATTTCTGTATGTAATACATACCAAAATACATATTTCAGATACGTTGTATGAACATATTAACATACCCATAGATAAAAAAAACTATTCCAACATTTTTACCCAATTAATGTTCATGGCTTGTACAATTGTCTACCAGCGTATTTCATGGCTAAACCATCCAAGTTGTAATTACAGAAATGCAAATATTTTTATGATCATTCAGTACACATTAAGGTTATTTACACTGTGCATAAAAAGTAGTAATTATCTCTATTAAATTCTTTTACATCAAGCTCTAAGTGTTATAATACTTCATTCAATGACAGCAAATCATAGAGGCATTTTTATAAACTGCAATCACATCCCCATAAACTATTATAAAGTAATAACACTGTGTTCGTATGGAGTGGTAAAGTATATTCACATTGGGTAATGAAAATCACTCTGTGGAAGACAGCTCTGCTACAGAAAATCACGTCCTTTTAACATCTACCTTCCAGGCAGAAGTGCGAGTGGTAAGAGAAGAACAATGAATTAATACTTGTAATGAAAAGAATTCATTTCAGGGCTCATAAGCTAGTCTTGTGTTGCAAAATTCATCTTGTGGGAGTAAATCTGGGTCAAATGTGTATTATTCTATAAGGGAGAGGTAATAAGAAACACACAACATCTTGCTAATCCTAGTGATAGTTTTCATGGGTTGTACTACAGAACAAGGACCCTGGAGCAAGACACTGGACACTACTGTACGTGCAGGGTAAATGCAGCAGCAAATCCAACTTAACCCCTTACCGCCGCAATCATAATTGGCAAATATCCATTTTTTATCTCTGCATTTCCAGGGTCATTACATTTTTATTTTTGCATAAATGTAGCCATACGAGGGCTTGTTATTTGTTTGAAGAGTTATATTTTTTAATGGTTCCATTTATTATATCATACAGAGTATTAGGAAACCCAAAATTGCTTCGAGGAGCAGCTGAAATGTACAGAAATTTGAGATTCATCCAGTTTTCTTGAGGGGGTTTCCTTTGTAGAAAATGTAATTATTTAATAATAAATAACGAACGTTTAACGGTGTTGCCCCGGGTGAATTTTTTAAAATTTTATTAAAGGGGTTTTCTCACTACAAGGATCGCTTTTTATGTTAAAGATCTGGCAAAAACAAGTAACTTTGCAAAAGTAGATCCATTAAGTGTGTCCTACCTATCCTAGATATCCCCTCTTATATGGGCCATGCACCCACTCCTCATGTCGCTATAGCTACAAGACCTTTCAATCCTCGTTCATGATAGGCCTGCAGCACTGTTCTATATCTACAGACCTGACTATCTTTGCAACTACTGCCGCCTAGTCTAGAAGCCATAAACACGGCCCCTTAATTGAAAATGACACCATAAAACAGGACTGTAGTGTAAGATGAAACTCATGTAGTGAGACAACCCCTTTAAGCTCAATATAGAAAAAAACATTCTGACTACACTCAATTGAATTTATGTGTTTTACATTGTGTGTTCTAACATTTTTGACAACATTATATGTATGGCTGTAAGTTATGACACTCCGTTAAGAAGGTCACCCCTTACTACTACATACAGTATCTCACAAAAGTGAGTACATTCCTCACATTTTTGTAAATATTTATGATATATTTTTATGGGACAACACTGAAGATATATAAATTGGTGTCCCTCAAAATAAACCCAACTACACAGGCCATCAATTACCCTAAACCACTGGTCGAACATAAGTGAGTGCACCTCTAATTGAAAATGGACAAAATGTTGCCCAATTTGCCATTTTCCCACCACAGTTTCATGTGACTCAATTACCGTGACAAGGTCACAGGGTGTGAACGGGGAGCGGGTGTTGGGGGGGGGGGGGTGGGTAAATTTGGTGTGTAGATGGCATCTCATCGACCACTTTTGGGAGATACTGTACATTACAGAAGCACCAGCTTATTTATTAATTCTTTAATCATTATGTATAGGGCATATGCAGTAGTCAGAAGGCTGTTAGCTCTATATTCCTAACCGCCCACCGCCCTCCCTGAAAGCTGTGTCAGTAATGTATATAGTGTGATATTTCGTTCAGGGAGGGCCGGCTACACTATAGAAGTGACAAGCTGCCGAATGATTAGCGTGCATGCCTAATTAACTACTGGATATGCAATCTAGTCAGGAGGCCGGTATTTCTATAGTGTATGTAATAGTAAGGGGTGACGTTCCGAACGGGACATCATTTACGGCCAAACACATAAAACTGTCAATAATGTGAAAAACACTATGTAAATCACACATACATTCAATAAAGTGTAGTCAGATTGTTTTTTCCATAATGACCTAAAAAATACATAGATATTTTTTTAAAATGACCCAGACAACCCATTTAACTATATTTTGGCATTGCATTTTCTATTAAAGTGATCCATTTTTTTTAGAAAAACTTTTGTATATATAATAAATAGGGAAAAGAGGGACTTTCAGAACTTAAATTTTTTTATATTTTGAAAACTTCTATTATTTTGTTTTCTTACTTTATTATTTTAGCCTCCCTAGGATATTTGATAACTATGGGGCACAATTGCTTCTACACTATACTGTACTACTAATGTATTGCAGTTTAGTGTACAATACCTCTGGCAGGGTGCAATAGATGCATTTCATTAGGCCCCTTAACTGCCATGACAACTAAACAGCTGCGTCCAACTGCGTTGTTGGTGGGATTGACTGGGTTCCAGAAGGAGATGCTGCACCCCTTTTTTATTACCATAGATGCCGTGGTCACAACTAGGATCAGAGCTATTTGTACATCAAAGGGGTTTACAGGGTTGTCCAGTTTAAAAACTCAATTTTATATATTCTATCAAAGAATAATGAGAAATTAGAGAAAAGACCTCTGGTTCTAGTTCTTAATTTCTTGGTCAGAGTGGAGAGTGGTTACAAAGGGGTGTCTCTCACTCTGGAGGACCTGTCCTTTCCTGCATTACACAGGCAGCCTATTGTTTTGGATGGGCACTGTGTGGTGTCTAATTTCTCCTGTGGTGGCGCTGCAGTAAACCCCTTTAACATTATGTAAAACAGGGTGAATTTTGTATGTTTTTTTAACTTCTGCAGTAAATTGTGCTATTTGTGAATTGATTATAATACTCTTCTATACATTGCTTTTATATCCAAGTCTGTTGTGGTAATAGCATTTTTTTCTTGAAATCACTGCTCTGTGTCTGGCGTGCTTTTGATATTTGTTCAGTAGGATAAAACTATAATAGAGAGAACTTCATGTAAAGAACAAAATAAACAGCTTCAATTGAGTGAACTATAGCAGCATTTCTTAGAATTTTTTTTAAAGCAGCCTCAACAATCACTAAAGCGTTTTCTCCATTTTAGGTTAGTCACTTGGGGCAGTTTTATTGCAGAAGTTTCTGTGTCTTTCCTATTCATCTTATTAGGGCTTTCTGCCAAATCATTCCCATTCAGATGTCTGTATGGAATAGATTTATTTGTCGCAGAATTATCTGCAATGAATTTGCTGCATTTTGAGAAATCCTTGCAGTGCGATGATGAGTCATTAATCTTATCTATGAATCTAGCCTAATAGTGAAGAATACAGATAGATAGACAGACAGACAGACAGACAGACAGACAGATAGATAGATTCAAAAGATAGGTAAAAACCCATAATGGGTTCATACTTTCAGGTCATCCCCATGATCGGCATTCCACATCAGCCTGCAAAACGTGCTTTTCCAAATGTCTGCAAATTTAAAAACTGAAGAGAGTCACATCAAGGGATGTGCAGTAAGCCCTAAATGGAACCCAGCACACTGTCCCTGCCTACTTGAAGAGCTGCCCTAGATGGCAGACCACAACTGGGCGAAAGTCCCTAAACTACTAAGTGCTGGGGTCGTCAGGTGGAAGGAATGTCGAATAGTCTGGGTCAGCAACAGAACGGGTATGTCAGGCCACAAATCAGAAACCAGGGGAGTAAACGGAAAACGTGCCAAAGGGTCAGAACACAGTCGGGAGAAAGGTACCAAATCAGGAAGAAAGACGAAGTCAGGAAACAAGCAGAAGTCAGGAAAACGGGAGAAGCAAACTTACAAAACACAGATATAAACACAGCCAGGAAATATCTGATTGGAGCAGTCTCTGGGCCCTCTTATTGGCTCGTGTGACCGGCCCTCTACCCAGAGCAGCTAGAGACCTGTCAATCAAAGGATCTCCAGCAGCCTGTCTCTCTGGGTGTGGACCCAAACCAGGAAATGCAGGTGCAGAGAATTGCTCAATAGACGCTGGATGCTGAGCAGGTAAATGCATACTGACAAAGAGTGTGGCGTGTATATGTATTCAGCCTCCCAGAGTTAATACTTTGTAGGACCACCTTAAGCTTCAATGACAGCTGCAGTCTGTTGGGAGATGTCTCTACCAGCTTTGCAAATCTAAGGAAAGGAATTTTTGCCCATTCGTCTTTGCAGAACAGCTCTAGCTCAGTCATATTGGTTGGTGAACATTTGTGAACAACAATTTAAAAGTTCTGCCACAGATTCTCAATAGGATTTAAAGGGGTTGTCTCACTACATTGATTCATCTTACCTCCTGTTTTTTTGGTTTCATTTTGAATACAGGGGCGTATTTACTGGCTTCTACTAGGCTGCAGTAGAAGGTCTGTAGCTAGAGCAACTAGTGCTGGCAGCCTATCAGGAGAGATCAAACAGGTCTGTAGCTATAGCGACCTGAGGAGTGGATGCAGCCCATACAAGAGGCAATATCTAAGAATAGGTAGGACACTATTAATGGACACTTATTTCAAAGTGACTTTTTTTTTTGCAAGATTTTTAACATAAAAAGCAATCCATGTATTGAGACAACCTCTTTAAGTCTCGACTGTGACTGGACTATTTTAACACATGCATATGCTTTGATGTAAACTCTGCCATTGCAGATTTGGCTGTATGTTTCAGGTCGTAGTCCTGCTGGGAGGTTTATGTTAAAACCTAACCCTGCAATACATTTTGCCACAACTTTAGACTTTAGCTGTCCGGTGTGTTCCCTGGTTTTTAGTATGCTGTTTGTTTACTAATGTTCTATAACAAATCTCTGAGGCCTTCACAAAACAGTTGTAGTTATACTGAGATTAAGTTACATACATATGTACTATATATATTTTGAAATTATTGGATTTTTCTAAGCCTACTTCTCAGTCATGAGAGCACTGATACGTGCATACTTGAGCAGGCTCTTGACAGTTTCACTTTCCATGCAACCCAGACCCTAAAACAAAACATATTCAGTGATTTATCTTCCGATGCCTATCGGCTGTGACTATTTCTGCTGACTAAACACACAGCCTTCCTTGCAATATATCTCTATATACAGTATCTATATATAACGCCTCACTTATGTTCGGACAAAGTCCTGTACCTTCCTGGGTACTTTAGCTATCTGATCGCCGCCTTGTTAAACAGAATGGCAGTCGGGCACAGGATTCTCTGTAAATCTGGCCTCAGCCAGCTTTATTCTCCAACACAGGATAAACGTACAGCAGAGAATAAAGCAAAAATATACAAAATACACCCTCGGCCGTCTAGTCACTCACTACATATAAGTATCGTCCCTGTCTATCCGTGGCCACAGCCTATCACCGTGTCCCACACAATACTTTTACCCAGTCTCCTGCTGAGTTCTGGCATCTCTTAAGCCTCTGGGAACCAGAGCTTCTCTCCAGCTCCACTGTTGCTCCAAACTGCAGTTAGCAGACCATGCCCCCAGGTCACCTGTGGGACCAGGCTTATTATAAGCCTCCAGGGACCTGCACAAAGCCTGTCCTGGGACACGGGGGGATAGACACCCATGCAACACGTTGTCTATTCCCGATAAGAGCTGACCTGGAAATAATTATAGATGGCTGCCAACAGCGTACTGTGGCTGGCAGCATATATGGGTGGCTCTTACCCCACCGAGACCAGGTACCCTTGGTGGCGGGTTGCTTGCAGATCTCCTTTATTTCTCCACCTATCGGCAGATACATGCGACTAATTGTGATCGCTCTGACACTATATATATATATATATATATATATATATATATATATATATATATATATATATATATATATATATATATATATGAATGCCACTATACATACATGCAGCATATCACTGATAACAATTGTACACATGGAAATGTTAAGCAATGTCACAGGTACAAGGAAGGCTGTGTGTTTATTCAGCAGCAATAGTGACTTGTGACTTGTATGAGTCACAGCCTATAGGCACGGGAAGATAAATCACGGAATAAGTTTCGTTTTAGGGTTTGGGTTGCTTGGAAGGTGAAACTGTCAAGAGCCTGCTCAAGTATGCATATCTCAGTGCTCTCATGACTGAGAAGTAGGCTTAATCATTTCACAATAGTTACCAAAGAACATTCCTGTGCCAGGGAAAGTAATTAATAAATTTATTAACCTGTTAATGATGGATATTTTTATATTAAAAGAAACGACCCCCATAAACAACAACCTCCACAAAAAATCACATATATTCAAATGAATGGACATTCATGTAATGCAAGGGCACACCAGGTCTGACAAGCAGTAAATCCCTCTATGCCATCCACATGCCCTAATGGTGCATATAGACAGGAGTTATCATGGTGAGAAAACCGCTTAAATGACCTGACAAATTTAATTTACATTGCTTTTTCATTTCCTTCCTTCCCTGAAGGGTGCACAATGACTACTCAGTCTATTCAACCCTACTGTATTTTTCCTGGCATTGTGAGGCCTATGGAGAGGTGGCAAATTATGCTGGTCTATACTGCCCTGCCTGCCAAATAGGGTCAACAATCTTGTCTGGTAGAGGGGCTAAAATTAATCCCACAGGCCACAGAACTTAAAGGGATATTACTATGTGGGACATTTATGACATACCGAAAATTACATAAAAAGGGCTTTATAGGTGCTGGTTACAATTGCATGACTACCACCAAAGTAAAAAAATGGAAATTCCCCACTATTTGTACTCTAAAAAGGAAGAGACCATGGATGCAGGAGACCTCCCCCATTCTGACACTATATGGAGGATCTCAGAGATGGCCACACAGTGCACCATTAGTACTAATCAATATCTACTTCTCAGCAACTCCTTTCTGACATGAAAAATGCATATAGGCAGCCATTAGATGCAATTTCTGTGACCCGATGCTTGGGGGCACTATATTTAAAAGGAGAAGGCTAACCTAAACTTGACACACTTCATATTGTTTCTACTATTTGCACCAAACATGAAAATCTTAGTTTTGAGATCTGATAACATGATGATTGGAAAGTAACAGCAATGTCATTTGCTAATTTCCTTTTATGATGTTCCAGACATCGCAGACAGTACTATGCATTTAAAGGGGTTTTCACTCCACAATTATCAAACTTTAACATGTAGGGAAAGGTAAATGAAGACTATTACCAAATATATTGTTGTTTTGATTTTGCTTTGTTCAAAAGATAAAGAAATTTGTATCACCTCTTAGAGCACACATGTTTCTCTGGTTACTAACCTCCTCTTCCCACCCCTCTCTTCTCTGTCTCTTCTCTGATTGGTCAAAGCTGCTGTCAGTCAGTTTGACCATTGTGAGTCACTCCCTGCAGAATCTTATCTCTACCAATGGAGTTTGTTTACTTAACTAAATGATAAGCTTTCATCCTTTAAAACTCTGTAGCATTGTGTACTCCATTTTGTAAATCTCCTGCAGTCATCTCACTGTAACAGGAATAGCTAGGAACAGCAGAGCAGATATGTCAATCACTGCTATAGACCCACCCACAGCCTGACCAGGAAGTGAAAGTCTAAAGCTGACTGTGGCTCTGTAAAACTGCATGGTGAGAAAACCCTTTTAAGTGTCATTAGTTGCTTCTTTATTTTTGGCCACATGGTATATATATGTTCCTCTACTAGGAAGATCCAAAAAAGATGATGTTGGTGAACAGTTTTAAATATGTAGGGCCACAGTGTTTATTGCAAAATTTAGCACATTAAACTATTGTTACAAAATACTACATATGAATGCATGTAACTCTCCCTCTGAGATGCTTGTTCCCAGTACGTTCACATTGTTTAAGACCATCTCACTTCTTTCACTATTACCTTAACTGCTAAACTTTTCCATAACTTCAGTCCCCACCTAGATTATTCTTGCTCAAATTAAAACTCACCATGGTCCCCCACTGCCTATAAGAGGCCCCTCTAACAACACTCTGTTATCCTCTTGTTTTATTGTCCACACTATCTGCGCCTTTATCTTAAAAGGTTTGTCCATTAAGAGAAAATTACATTGCAATGGGGCCAGGGTGGTACAAAAAGAAAAAAAAAACTGATACTAAGCTAGTTGTCCCCACCAATAATCCTGATGATCTCTTCTTGGCTATCGGGTTCTGGCCAGAACACAAAAGAGAGGTTTGTACTTCATTTATTTACAATAGAGTGCAGGTCTCTCCAGTGTGACGGGACGAGAACCTGGAAGTCAAGAGGAGTGGATTTTTGGGGAGCTCCTCAGCGGCAGTGGCGGGAGTAGCAGGGTAGGTAAATACTAGGAGTTTTCTTTTTTCGGCCATCTTATCCCTAATGCATTGTAATATTTTTTTTAATGGACAACCTCTTTAAAAAGATCTTGAAATTATGCACGCAACTCTCGCAGCTTACAAGGTTATTCTATATGAGGTATGTATGTCTTGATTTGAATGAAAACTGAATATATTTTTTGAAAAGTTAGAAACTAATATATATAACATCTTGCTTTATTGTTTTTACAGCTTTTATGAATTTTTGCTTCAAGAAGAGACCTAAAGAAACAATGTTCTCATCACATAGAAAAGTTGTACTATTATTACTGATTTCTTTTTTTTGGACTGAATGTCATGGCCAAGGTGAAACTGGTACAACTACCAGCAGGGTTACTTCAACCTCCTCTCCCGTACATGAGTCTGCTACTTCATTAGACAGTAGTATTACCACTATGTCACCTATCACTAATACCACTGTTAGTGCAACCTCCACAGATATTACATCTGCTTCTGTAGACTCCTACTCTACTAAAAGCATTTCAGCTAGCAGCACTGATTGGACCTTGTCTACCTCTGGAGAGACCACGAAAGCAAGCTTCACCACACTGAATTCAACTTCCATGAATGTTACAGGATTGACCACTACGGCATCCACACCTGTGTATTACACCACAACCAATTCAACAAGCAATACAGTTGTGTATAGTTCTAGTATAAGCCAAACCGAAAACAGCACAGCTTCTCCAAACGACTCCAATCTAACTACCACCAGTGTTGTCACATCAGAAAGAACATCAACGACTATCTCCGTCATGACCTCAACGGCCAGCACAACATCAAACAACAATACTGACTCCAGCACACCAGCCACTGTCAATGACACAACACACATAACCTACACAGAAACCCATCCAACAGTGACTGCAACCAATATTCCAAATTCAACAGAATCGAGTCCAACAAGCAATTCCACTGTCATCAATGTGTCCACAAATGCAACAGCACAAAGCACCGGGTACGTGACGACAACAAACAGCAGCGGCTCGGGAATGTCAGGAGGTGAAAAAGGTAATAAAGTGTAGATGTAGGACAAGCTGATCTTTACAACAAGCGTTCGATTGTTTGTACATTGTGGGAAAGTCAGGTAAACCGCACCCCAGTGGAGGTTTCCAGTCTGTATCAACAGGTTTATCAGTCTTGCCCAATAGTTAATCCTACCTGCAAGTTGTTCGAAGGATAACAAGTAACACTGTAGTAAACTAAGGACGTTAAAACGGGACGTTAAGGGCGTCTACAAGGGCTAATTATAGGCTAAATGGAAGTTTGAATGAATTTCTAAATTTAGCAGCAACCAGTATGCTGTACCGAAAACGGCCCCATGTAAAATCTGCTAGAAGTCCACGAGATTCCCTCGCCATCATTATGCACAATCGTCAGTTAACTCAATGCTTGTCGAACAAAAATTTACAAAAATCACTTTAACTTTAGTTATAATGCATGGTACCTGTATTAAGATCTCTACTGTCTCTCTCTGTGAGGGAGCAGAAACTTCATTTTTTGTGATATGTGGGAATAAACACAATTTCGTTTGAAACTACTACCAGGAGATGTGCTGCAAAGTTTTCTACAACTATTCATTGTTTTGGGCCTTTTACCTGGCTCTTCTTTCGGTGGCACCCCACTTTTGTGTTATCTGAGGAAGTGCTGCTTCTGTCTCTGTGGAATATATATATATATATATATATATATATATATATATATATATATATGAAATATATGACTATATATTTGACTTTGAAAGATGATTATATAACTATAAATATATGACTATATTCCAAAAACTTGTCCTCAACGTGATAAGAATTATGGGTCTAGGTAGTTCATAAAATGCTCCTTTTCATATATACAGCAAAGAGTGCTCGAGTTGTTGCAGCATACCAGTGTCGTTTCGAAGGCTCCCCACTGCTGTATGGGGACTACAGGTTTTTGGACCTTAGGCCTATATTTCTACTTATGTGATAAATATGTGATAGCAGAAATTTTAATACAAGTATCTTGCCATATGACTTAAAGGGAACCTGTCACATAGGTTGTGCACTCCTTGCTGAGGACAGCACAAGCTAGTGTCAGACCTGCTGTTTCCAGCGCTGTGTCCCTTTTTCTGTAAGATGCTGGAGTTTTGGAGTATTTACCCCTCAAATCTTATTCATGAGCAGGTGTTAGCTCCGCCTACCAAAGGTTAGCCCCGCCCACTGACAGTTATTCACATGTTTCTACCTATTCAAAGTAATAGCAATTACAAGTCCTGTAGACCAGCTCCAATGCACGGAAAACAAAAGAATTTGAGGTAGAGGCAGTCCGGGCTAGTTTAAAAAGCAATTTTTGCTAATCTTTATTCCATCCGTTTAAAAAACTCATGCAGCAACAGACGTGAAAAACACACAGTTAAAGGGCTAGAGTGGTCAGACAGCCGACATGTTTCGGGTCACATTACCCTTCACTCAGGCAAAACTCGACATTCTCATGAGGTGTCTCAAGTCATCAACAGTCCTTTATCTTGGTTTCACGGTTTTGAATGGCTACATAGAACACATGTCGTGCAGGACGCCTGCTGAGGATCTACCAGGCTGTGCACACAGCGCTGACTACAGAATGAAGTTTTGTAACACCTAGGACATGCAGAATGAGATACAATATCATGTATGCAAATGGCCAAGTGATTGTCAAGTCTTTACGCAAATAGCAATCTCAGTTATATGTTGACACATTTAAGTTAGTTTTATTGAATTTTGATGGTACGTATTAGATTATGCTCTTGTATAGGATCAAAATTATTCTGTGAATGGCAATATCAGCCACTCTTAGCGTATTTGAACTCTAAGGAGGGCAAAAGATTTCTACGATAGTTCATTGTTTCAGGGCTACTGGTTACCTCGTGAACATTGTGTTATCGAACATGCCTTCTTGTCACTCAGCTCTAAATTAATATGTAAGTTATTATAAAAAATTATCAATATGATATACTGACAATCATTTTCTGAGATGTAACTAAAATGATAGGACATATTCAAGAAATTTGTCTCAGCAGTAAAAAATTGTCTATATTCATAAATGTTCTAGTCACAACACAATGGCCTCACCATACCAGTCGACCATGCTCCACTTCTTTGTTGGACACAGTTTTGGACTAGGTCTAATATTCCTTGATCGTATATGTCGTATACAGAATTTTTCAAGATCCATATGGATAAAGACTGTCACATATGTGCACTCCTTGCGCAGGCCCAGACAAGCAGGTAGACAGCTGTTTCACCCTTTTTAAGATGCTGAGTTTTGGAAATTTCCCCAAAGTAATATTTTGACAGTTGAAGCTCCGTCCAAGGGGCCCCTACAGCTTCACATGTTTCTATCTTTTAAAAAAAATTACAACTGCCCCTCTGACGGAAAAAAAGAATTTCGATAGACAGTCGGGCTAGTTTAAAAATGCAATTTTAGCAATTAAATCACCGAAAACTCATGCAGCTTACAGACTAAGACACACAGTTAAACAGCAGGGTCTGACTCCACATGTTTCGGTCAATACCCTCAGCCAGGGGGGCAAAAACTATGTGACAGGTTCTCTTTAAAGAGGTTGTCTCACTACATTGATTCATCTTACATCAGTCCTGTTTTCTTGGTTTCGTTTTTGAATTTAGGGGCGGGTTTACTGGCTTTACTGGCCTCTACTGGTCTGCAGTGACGCGCTGCTGAGGACACCAGGTCTGTAGCTATAGCGACCAGCGCTGGCAGCCTATCAGGGGAAATTGAACAGGTCTTTAGCTATAGCGACCTGAGGAGCTGATGCAGCCCGTACAAGTGAGGATATCTAGGAATAGGTAGGACACTGTTAATGGACATATATTGCAAAGTGACTTGTTTTTGCAAGATCTTTAACATAAAAAGCAATCCTTGTAGTGAGACAACCCCTTTAAGTTAGGGTGTTTATTGCACATTTTGGATTGGGAGTCATAGCATTAATTGCTGCTTGTATAAATGTTTGATCAAAATGATTGCCCCATGTGAAAGGTTCAATGATCAGCCACTCGTTCACCGACTGATTACATCCTTTATGTAGGGGCAAAAATGATCATATGTCGGTAGTTCATTTCTCCAGGAAACAAGGGATGTGTTACTGACAATAATCAGTCGCTCGTAAGTTATGAACGATCCTTCATGTGGTCACTCACTTCTCTAACATTAATGCAGTGTGAAGGTTACTTTTAAGAAAAGTTGATCGATATGATGATACCTACACCAACCATTTTGTTCACTGAGATTGTCAACTTACCCCAAGGTCATGACAAGGGCAATTTCTAAGATAAATTTGTACTCAGGGCAGTGAAAAAAAATGTCTCCCCATCCACTACATGAAAATGTTCAGTCACAACACAATGCAACGCATCACCATTAACCAGTCCCTGACCAGGCTCATTTTCCTTTTATTGAGTACACATGGGTTTTAATGCTATAATATTCTCTTGCACCCAGTTATTCTACTATTAATAATTTTTCGCCATTCTTGGTGGTATGTAAAGCATTATTTTTATATTTTTCAACAGTTTTTAAATGAATTTTTTAACAGCAAATGTAAGTTTTGTAATTGTGTCACTTATTGACATTGATATATAGGTGATATAAAGTTTTAGGGTCATCAGGGCAGTGGCCAAAAGTTGTGATTTGAGCTGTTAGTTTTTTTTTTATTAATATTTAAGGTAAGAAACAGAGTTTTGAGGGGACATTCTACACAACTTTTTTTTGTGCTGAGTATTCCTGTAACTGGGGCTGATATATTAGCCCCAGTTTCAGTAGAAACACAGCCCCTTACACTGACTGCAAAGCTGATCTGAGTATGACAAGGCCTAACAGCTCCTGCAGTTACCAAGCCCTGACCGAGCAGAGAAGCAGGAAGCCTAAAGGCTTACTTCTAATCTGTATATTAAAGAGAACCTGTCACATAGATTATGCCCCCCTTTCTGAGGACAGCACAAGCTAGAGTCAGACCTGCTGTTTCCAGTGCTGTGTCCCGTATTATTTAAGATTATGTAGTTTTCAAGTATTTAATGCTCAAATCTGCAGTTTTCAGCCAGAAAGGAGTCTTTTAAAGAGTCCGTTTTTTTCAAACCCCGCCCATCTGAGGCTAGCCCCGCCCACCTCAACTGATAAACCTATTACTTTGAAGGCTATATTCACACGGCTTAAAATTGGACATATCTCGGCTCGGATTACGCGCCGTACTGCGTGAAATACGGGGCGAGATAAGTCCCAGTCATTAAGGTAATCCACAGTTCTCATAAAGAGCAATGGATTACGTCTCCTCTCCCCACTCCCGTATACGCGCCGTGAATAATGAATGTCTATGGGGCCGGCGAGCTGCTGGCCCCCCACCCTCGCTCCCGAGCAGACGGCGTAATTATGCCGTGTGAACATAGCCAATAGGTAGAAACATGTGAATAACTGCCAGTGGGCGGGGCTAGCCTTTGGTGGGCGGGGCTAACACCTGCTCATGAATAAGATTTGAGCATTAAATACACGAAAACTACAGCATCTTACAGAATAAGGGACACAGCGCCGGAAACAGCAGGTCTGACACTAGCTTGTGCTGCCCTCAGTAAGGGGGGCATCATTTATGTGACAGGTTCCCTTTAAGCTCTCATTGAGCACTGTATGCACAACGTTGGAGAAAGCAAAGTAATAAACTGTTTCCGCCCTCTTCCTGGGTAGTTGTGAGAGGCAGCCACTTCTTTATGTGTATTAACAGTCGTACACCAAAACTAGGTGCAGTTTGTGCCTGGCACGACACATTTGAATGTGCCTAAGATATGCTATTCTGTGCAAGGTACACCAGATTAATGCCAGGTTGAAACATGCGGGTGCACTATGCACTCATTTAATGTGGCTTAAAACTTCCGTGGTGGTGCCTCTTTTCTGACTTGTTCCCCTTAGTGTCCAGCTGCGAAGTCTGCATGAACATTTAAAATGTCCATTTGGGCCCATTGAAGGCTTTATTGTGCGGATGACCCCACTCAGTTACAAAAATTATGTTTATCTGAATCTAAAAGAGACATCTTCTACAAAACTTGACTATTAGCAGCTTTTTTTTATCTTTTCTTCTTTTTTTTTTTACTTTTGCAGATGTTGGAAACAATACTGGAGTTGTCCTAGGGGCAATTATTGGGTCCATCCTTGGAATTGCACTGGTGTGTATTACAGCTTACGTCTTATTAGGAACTAAAAAGTCCGGCTCCTTCTCACATCGACGGCTATATGAGGAAACAAGGAGTGATCCAGGTAAGAAAACTTCATATTTGAGGGGTACGGTGTATTTTTTAATACGGTAAACTTTTTTGCATTTTTCAGCTGTAATCTGTGGGTAAACCAAATACTTAATTTTTCAGCAGCGTTGACTTAGGGGATACTGACCTTCAAAATAATTCAGGCCTTACATTATCTGCTGCCAATGCAACATCTAAAATCACTCCCAGTTTGTTACATAGTTTGTAAGGCCGAAAAAAGATAGACTTCCATCCAGTTCAGCCTATTTTGCTAAGTTGTTGATCCAGAGGAAGGCAAAAAAAAACCATAAGGTATAAGCCAATTGTCCTCATTTTATGGCAAAATTCCTTCCCGACTCCTATCTGGCAATCAGAATAAATTCCTGGATCAACGACCCCTCTCCAGAATCCTAATCACTATAATTTGTTATATTATCACGCTCCAGAAATGTATCCAGACCCTTCTTGAACTCTGTTATTGAATTCACCATGACGATTTCCTCTGGCAGAGAGTTCCACAGTCTCACTGCTCTTACAGTAAAGAATCCCTTTCTATGTTTATGTAGAAACTTTAGTTCCTCAAGACGTAGAGGATGCCCCTTTGTTTTGATACAGTCCTGGATATAAATAAATGTTTAGCGAGATCTCTATATTGGCCCTTAATATATTTAAACATATTTATTATGTCCCCCGAAGCCGTCTTTGATCTAAATTAAATAAACCTAATCCTGCTAATCTTTCTGGGTATTGCAGTCCACCCAGTCCTTTTATTATTTTTATTGCCTGCCTTTGAACTTATTCAAGCTCTACAATGTCTTTCCTGTGCACTGGTGCCCAAAACTGTACACAATATTCCATGTGTGGTCTTATTTGTATAATGGGAGAATAATGTTCCCATCATGTGCACCTATGCCTCTTTTAATACACCCCATGATCCTATTTAAATTGGCAGCTGCTGTCTGACACTGGCTGCTACAATTAAGTTTACTGTTCACCAGGATTCCCAAGTCCTTCTCCATGTCACTTTTAACCAGCGTTTTTCCGTTTAACATGTAATCAGGACATGGCTTTGTCCTTCCCATATGCATAGCCTTGCATTTATCTGTATTAAACTTCATCTGCCATTTCCCTGCCCAGGACTCCAACGTATCTAGATCTCTTTGTAATAACAAATTATCCTCTATTGTGTTTATTACTTTGCAGAGCTTATAATCTGCAAAGATTAATATTCTACCTGGGTAATCCTTATGTTTTGTGAATCGGAAGTAATGTTGGACATGATGAACAACATTCGACACCACATCCAACGTTACATTGTAATAACATGATTAAACAGAAGTGATGTTGGATGGTCACATTGAACTTACACTACAGCAGCGATGAGAGGGCTGGAATGATGCTGAAAGTTACATTAAGCCCTAAAACATCTTAAGAACTCTAACCTTTAGGGATAGGGTTATAGTGTTAGTTCTAGAGAGAGGGATAGAGTTAGAGACAACATTTACGTTTGGGATATCCTGAACCTGATTTTTTTCACGACTGTCAAACAGAATAGGGCCCCAATAGAGCAACACTATCTGCTGCTCTCCATAATTTTAATAGTTAAGCATTCTGAATTGTGGACCCCTCTTATAAATCAGTTTTTCCTAGAGTAGAGTATTTGAAAATAGTTTTTCTAAAGTGCACAACCCCTTTAAGGTCGATCAAATTGATTTAAGATCTCGGCGGCCAAGCATATCCCGTGTTAGGGCTCATAAAGATGTTCGAACCTTAATCACAGAGCACTGACAGGATCAAATCTTCCTGTTCACTGCAAAATTCCTAACTTGTGATTACAGTAAGGAAGAGGAAAGCTTTAGATTTTTTTGTTAGGATATTAACTTATTGCGGTCTACTAATGCTTTGAAATCGATTTACTTCCCTTCCATGGGTTTTATAGTATCATTTTAGCCGCATATTTTGAGGCATATGCCCAGATAATTATTTGCTAACTGTAAAATATCGACATTGAAGTTGTATCTTGTTAAAATTCTTCTATTGCAGTGCTACGGTTGGATAACCCTTATGATGTCAGCTATGGAGATTCTTCATATTACAATCCCACAGCAGTAGAAGAGGCTCCTTACAACAGGGGGACACATGAGGCAATTGCAATGGATGACATCAAGCCTCATTAATCTTCAGCAAAACCTGTCTGGCGAGGACATTATCTCCTTTGTTTTTACATGCCCTAAGACACTTGCCCTTGTTCCTTTGTAATGTGACAAAGGACAGTCAGTCTTGATCAAGAGATTGGAGGAATTTTCTTGAGTAACTGAAACAGGTGAATTGCACAGTGCTCTCTAAGCTGGGTTCTCACACTGCAATTGGCACATGTGGGCAAGACTATGACTTTATGCAATGGCCAAGGATAGCATTATCTTTTTTTAAAGACTGCAACCAAAATACTGCAACCATTGGCCATTACATTCTAGTTTGGTCTTGTCCACATGAGATGGATGCAGAGTATGAACTCTGCCTTAAACAGAATTTTAGGGGGTGGCAGGCTGCCCCTTGTTTTACCATTGCTTTTTTAATAAATTTTTAATATGTCATCATTAAAAACTACACTATTGTAAAAAGTTTTAAAAAAACAGATCATATGTAACCATGTTGTTTCCCGTCGTCCAATTTACTGGAAAGGTGGTCCATGGACATAATAAAATCCTTACATTTGTTTTCTTTTAATAACATTTTCTTTTTATAAGATATTTTAGCATATTCTTCAGTAAGTGGGAGCCCTTTTATAGACTTGGCCTTGGGGTCCAGGAGTTTCAATACACCCCTCTGTTTTTTGCATCTATGCAAATGTAAAGTTGAACAAAATTATATTAGGACACGACATGCTCCTTGTAAGTGGTAAAGTACTCAACCTCAAGTACCATAAAGCAGGAGTCTTAAGGTCTTATGTATAAAAACTGTCTAGCACTAAGACTGTCTTTGTTGCCCATAGCAACCAATCAGAGCTCATCTTTTATTTTTCCAGAGCACGATATGAAAACTGAGCTCTGATTGGTTGCTATGGGCAACAAAGACAGTCTTAGTGCTAGACAGTTTTTATATATAAGGCCCTTAATAGTCTAAGAATTGGCTTACCAAACCTAATGCAAGAACCCATACTGAGGGGTAATGATGGTACATTACAGAAATAGAAGGAATGTCTTTTAGAGGACAAGATATAAGAAACCTAAAAAAGTTGTGAGAAAAGGGCCCAGATCAATTTGTGAAAAAACTGAAACTATCTAGTTTCATGTGTGTTGGGAAGAATTCTGGGATATTCAGGGGAGTCAGATTTTTTTTTAAATTTAGGATGATACCCATACTTTTAACTTGCAAGTTCCTACAACCTGCACATTAGATCCACTATATTGATCCGCATTCAAGGTAAGGGCGTTGCATGCACCTCAACTGGAGGGAAATTATGAATTTAGCTACTGTTAATAAATGGTTAATGAGTATGGCCTTAATGGGTCTGGATGAAGGATTAAGTGGAATAATACTTAGGCTGGAGTCAAGACCAGAGAATTTTTGTACAGTCCCCGAATCCTCCTGCCAAAATGATGATAGGGCACAAGCGGGACTCCTTCTACCACAGAACCAACAAGAATTATCATGTACTGAATTATGCTATAGAGCATAGGTGTCAGACTCATAGAGGGCCACATCAGCATTATGGTTGCCCTGAAAAGGTTGTTGGAGGGCCCTGTATGGTGACTAAGGTATCTGGGTAGGGCTATCAGAGCTGTGCCACTGCCAGTGCTGAACAGATCAGTGTGGAAGTGACCCAGGTTCAAAATGGTGCCTGCACCCTGTGTTGGGGCTGCATCCGATGTGAGAAGTAGAGAGACAGTTATTCTGCATCCAGACCTTTTCCATCCCTGCTCACGTGTCTAAGCTCTCGCAGGCCACAAAAAAATTATGTGGCGGGCCACATTTGACCCCTTAAGTCTTGAGTTTTACACATCATATAGAGCTATTCAATGGTTACTTAACATGCAGTGAGGGGTTTAGAGGAGTTTTCCTGAGTTTGCACATGTTCGGAGAGTCCATGTGAGTGACATAGTATGAAAGTGATATCTTTGGAGGATGTGAGGGTAAGCTCCTTTCTTAAGCCAAATTAATGCTGGGTTTCTCAAAGAGGGAGAGGGAGAGGGGCACCATGTGCCTTATTTGCCTAAGACACCAAAATACCTGTCCCAGTCCTGGCAAAGGGATTAGGGAAAACGGAAGATATTACTGAGCCAAATTAAATTGTAGAAGTAGAGATATTTCTTTTATGTGTTTTTGGAAGTAGTTCATCTAGATCTGGTAAAGCTTGGCTTAAAAGGCACCATAGGTATAAGGATATAAAGCTAACTGGTGTTTGAGGGATATGTTAAATGTGCATAATCCAAAATTCAGGGGATTGAGTACAATTAACCTGAAGCTCTATGGCATCTTTTGTGCTTAACATTCCCCTTAATTTTCAGGTGTTGATCCTAAAGTCACCGAGAAGTAATAAGATAAAAATATTAAACGTTATACATAGATGTTTTTAAATGAATGACTACTTAAAATAAACCAAAAACACCCTCTAGATCTAAAAAATAAACACACACATACAAAACTGTTACCTTGAGGCATATCTATATTAGAGATCAAATATCAGAAATGAGGCCCTCTCCTGGTGTTGGTTCACCATTTCCCCATTTTCCTTGCCACCCAGATACAAGGGCCTAGGATGTGTTGATGGCCATGCCTCTTTCCCATTACATTCTAATTGAATGGTGGTATGGGTTTTGGGGAATTCCTCCCATACCTTGTATCCAAACACTCTGGTTTCAATAGCAGGGAAGGGGGGAGGAGACCATTGTAGAGTTATAAAATGTATTAGTGCTCTTCCTCTACCACTTAGCAGTCATATGAGCTATCTTAATCAAGTTCCTTTTCTTGACCACCAACATTCAGAATAAGATACTTCCTGACTTCTTGATGTGTTGTACCATTATTAGACCAGGTTATCCAGATTTGTACATATTTACATTCCCACATGGCTGCCAAACCCCTTATGCTGCCTCTGTGAAGCTTTTAAACTTTTTATTACTACAACCTCTGGTGGGTCTATTCTAGTAAGAGCTTATAAATGTCATAAATGCTGTTTTATGCCGATGAGATTAAATCTTTCTTCTATAATAAACAACAAAGCAATAAATATCATGTTATCAAGTGCCATGGCTTTCAAAAACATGAAATTGCTATACCCATAATGCAGTGGGATCCTTTTACTATCAATAATTTACATGTTTTATGTTTTTTTATGTATTTTTATGCATGTTATGTATTAACATATAAATGTCACAACAAGCTAAAACTATTATATTTAACAAACCTAAAATCCATACTGTTTTGTAATCATTTCACCTATACATTAGTATTTCATAGATTTTTACAAACACATGGCCCTTTATAGATGGTCAATGTAATTCTGACTGACATGCAACATACTGTAACTTACACAAGCTTATGTACTGAATTCTGACTATTCTCCTAAAGCGAGGCTCATGGGTGTTTTAAGATGTGCAATTTGTTCTCATACAGTACATGATGGATGACAAACCACAATATGCAGTTTCAGAATGATTTTTTCCAGTGTTTTCTACCTTGAAACATCCCTTTATGTTAGAAGGGGCAATTGAAAATACGTGAGAAGGGCTTTTGATTTGGCAAGTCCGCAGAGTCCTAATCTTTGTAACTGTTTTCACTCTAATAGATGGATAGATAATTATAGAACAATTGTTATATAGGAAATATATATATATATATATATATATATATATATATATATATATAATATATATATAATAATTTAATGTCTATCATTCATTATCAATAATTTTGTAAATAATTGTTATCTTTGATTTTTGTACATGAGGACATAAATGCACAGATGTACAAATATTTATTAAACACCCTTGTGCATACAGCATTTCTTGTCATCCGTTGTCTTGTGTCTGTAGTGTCTCTAGTGTAAAGCTGATCTATTACAATTTAAAAGGAATTTTTCCAGGTTCAGGTTGAAAGGATTGAATCAAAGGAAAACAGAGATTGGAGCAAGTTGATAGTGGGTGTTACTTTCACCCTTTATAGTGAGGGACTCTAATCTAGCTTTCTGGGGAAGTCTGAGAGGGTTACTATTCCCTGTGAGCATACTGGCTCATTGCCCCAGAAGAATATCAATACAACAATGTTTTTGTCATCACTCCTTTTCTTGCCACCCCCTGAGGAGCTCAGTCACATCTGAGCGAAATGCGTCTGAGTGAAAAAATGTAATTAAATTTAATTAAAAATCTAAATTTTGAGACAGGCGAGCATTATCCAGGAGTGTAGGGATATTTTTAGGGTTCAACAGGTGCCACTTTTTTTTGCGGGGCCGTCCCTTTTGGGATGATTTTCCCACTAAGGGTTGTGTTAGGGTCTTCCTAGGTATAGGGATAGACTTTTTCCTGGATGACAATTAACCCTCTTTTTTCTAGCTTTGACATTTATATACATATATTCCTGATCTAAGGAGCTGCTGTGGAACAAGAAACATGGCAGTACATCTACTGTACATCTGGTCATGGCTGGTTGGTGTCTCCTTATCATTGATTCTAATTCTTATTTTATTATGGTTCTAGTAAAAGTTACGTTTCAGTGAGATATCTGTTTTTCTTTGATAATTTTTTTTAGGGATATTTCTATTTGTGACTTTGGCTCTTTTCCTTTTAAAAGGGTTGTACAGCAAACAAAGAAAAAGTAAATATTCCTCAAATTGCGTAATTCATCTTTCTGTAATGTTTTCTGTGCTAATTGGTGCTTGTTTCTGTGCTGTATGTAGCCTCCCTTCTCTGCAGCTGAGCAGCAGCATTTTCTATTAGACAGATGTTTCTCTTTGCCCTGTAAAGCTACAGCCCCCAGGATACATTTTGTGCTTTGTATTTCTTCCTATTTTGTAGCATCTGCCTCAATACATGCCTCCTATTTCCTCCTTCATGTTGAAAGCCTTAAATGGTAGGAGAAAAGGGATGTGACTTCAAAGACTGCTCTGAAAAACACCATACCCCTTTGGTCATCTAATCTACATCTTACCACAGATGTTTTTCCCGTGTGTTCAGATACACAGAACTACTAAGTTTTCTGTTATCAAACAGCTGATGCAGGACTGAAGAAACCCCACAAATAAATGAAGCACATCACAAAAGGGCCTAACTAGGATATTTAAAAAAAAATATTTCACTGGTTAACAACTTTAATAATGATTAGCCACTATATAGTGCTGTGCAAAAGTTTTAGGCATGTGTGGAAAAAATGCTGTGAACAAAGTAGTACTGAGATGCCTACCTTAAAAAGGCATCTAGCTCTACAGCAGGATAATGAGCCCAAACATATAGTCAATGTTGTTAAGAACTAGCTTCAACTTCTCCTGAAAGTGATTATATGGTCCCCACAGAGCCCTGATCTCAACATCATGGAGTCTGTCAGGGATTACGTAAATAGACAGAAGGATCTGAGCAGCTGCGCCCACAGAAGATCTGGCCTTAGTTCTTCAAGTTGTTTGGAACAAGTTCCTTCAAAAACTGTGTACAAGAACCTAGAAGGCAAAGGGCGGTCACACCAAATATTGATTGGATTTTGACTCCTCTTGTTTTTTCACTTTGTATCTTGTTAATTGATAAAAATAAACTATTAACACTTCTATCTTGAACGCATTCTTACTCTGAAAGTAACGACTAAAGGTATGTTCACACGGGGTAATTTCGGTGTGCATTTCGCCACATATATGCGCTCTAATATGGGCGAGATGCGCGCCGAAATTATGGTAATCTATATTTCTCATAGAGAACTATGGATTACGCCTCCTCTTGCTGCTCGTACAATACGATAGTATTGTACGCGTGGGAAGATAAGTGACATGTCAATCATTCACGGCGAATACGCGCCACAAGTAATGAATGTCAACAGAGCAGGCGGGCTGCTGGCCCGCCCGTGCCGTGGGAGTACACGCGTATTAGCGCGAGCTCCCGAAAGACACAATGTACTGCGGTGCGTACTGTATGCGCCACAGTACATCGTGTAAAAAAAACTAAATTTGCTCCATATCTGATGGGTGCCACTGTTAATTACAGCTGACACCCAATGCTAGTGGCAAGGATAGGTCTGATTCCAGCCATTTAACCAATTAGATGCCACAGTAAATGCAACTGCAACATTTAAATGATTACAATTTGTGCTGCAGTCTGTTGAGGCCTAACTGCGGGATACGAGGTGGTTATCAAGACAGCCAGAGGTCTACTGAACCGTAAAGTAGGGTGGAAAAGGACAGCCATATTAGAATGATATACCGCTATACTACTGTATTGTAGAATAGTGTACAAGTGATCATGCCCACTAGTCTTCATGTACCCTAGGGAGAATAAGTACAAGCAAAAAAATTACAAATATAAAAAAAATTAAATTTCAAACCCCTCCTTTTCCCTAATTTACAAAGAAAAAAATAAACATAATTGGTATTGCCACATCTGTAAATAATCTCATATAAAATAACATTGTCATTCTGTAAGCTAAACACTAGAAAAAAAAAAAGATGATACAACAGAAATTTGTGGTTTTTGGTTTGAGACCCCAGAAATAAAAAGTGTTCAAAAAGTTGCATGTATCCCAGAACGGTACCAATAAAAATAAAACTGCCACCTTTGCTGGGGGCAGCACAAGCTAGTGACAGACCTGCTGTTTCCAGAACTGTGTCCCTTATTCTGTAAGATGCAGCATTTCATAGAGTATTTCATGCCCAAACCTGGAAGTTTGAAGCCTGTTCTGCCAGAGAAGAGCCCAGCAGGTGTTAGCCCTGCCTGCTCAAAGCTGATCCAACCTATTACTAGGAATAGGAAGAAACCTGTGAATAACCAGCAGGTGGGCGGAGCTAGCAGTGGGTGGGGCTACCACCAACTCATGAATAAAGTGGACTCTTCTCTGACAGAACAGGCTGCAAACTGCCAGATTTGAGCAGTAAATGCTCTGCAACTACTGTATCTTACAGAATAATGCTGGAAACAGCATGTCTGTTACTAGCTTGTGCTGTCCTCATCAAAGGTGGCATAACCTATGTGACAGGTTCCCTATAAGCCCTCACTCAGACCCATAGTTGGAAAAATAAACACGTTTTCGATCTCAGAAGATGGATCTGCACAGCAAAACAAAAGAAAGAAAAACTTTTTTTTAAGTAGTAAAATACAATGACCCACTGGAATCATACTGACCTACAGAATAAAGACAACATGTCATTGATACCACACTGTGAATTCTACCCCTTAGAAAGTTTTTTTTGTTCTCGTTCCACTCGACTAACAATTTTGATTTTGATTTTCCGGTACATTATGTGGTATGGTAAATGGTGGTAATACAAAATACAGCTTGACCTACAAAAAACGAACCCTTATATGGCAGATAGAGAATAAAAAAGTTTTGGGTCTTGGAAGCTGCAGAGGAAAAGCCAAATGCGTTGTAAACTAAATCTGATGCATTGCATGACATGTAAGGACTCCATAGGAAATACAGAACAATGTGGAAAGCAGTGACGTCTATGGAAGCAGAATCTATATCTCCACCGCAGTAGAGGTAGATGAGAGATACAGTAAATCCTTTTACTGACTTGACCTTGTAGTTGATCCCTTTACATAATTTTGAGCTTATAATGATCTCTTATCAAATGTCAAAGTTATTTGAAGTAGATAGAGAAGGCGACATTTATTTTTGTTACATGTGATATAATATAAAATATTATAAAATATAATATTTTGTGATGTAGCGGAAACCTAGAATCAGGTCAAAAAAATGAGAGCACTCCAAGAAATCCATGGTGCACTACAGAGCGCTACAGAGCTGAAATGTAATATGGTATAAGCCGACCCGAATATAAGCCGAGGCACCTAATTTTGCCACAAAAAACTAGGAAAACTTATTGACTCAAGTATATGCCTAGGGTAGAAAATGCAGCGGCTACTGGTAAATTCAAAAATAAAAATGGATACCAATAAAATGACATAGGCAGGTATAGGCAGTTTAATGTCCCCCATAGGCAGGTATATGTCCCCCAAAGGCAAGTACAGACTGGTATATGTCCCCCATAAGAAGGTATGACAGGTATAGGCAAGTTTAGTGTCCTCCATAGGCAGGTATAAGCAGGTATATGTCCCCTATAGGCAGGTAGAGGCAGGTATATGTCCCTCATAGGCAGGTATATGTCCCCCATAGGCAGGTAGAGGCAGGTATAGGAAGGGTTTAAAAAAAAAATACATGTACTCACCTTTCCCTGCTGCTCCAATGCACTCCATCTTCTGGCACAGGTGGCGTGATAACATAGTATGCTGCCTGGAGTCCTACTGCGAGGACAGGAATGCTCACTCTCTGCTCCGCAATAGTGTCTTTAGCTGTAAGCGCTCCGAGAGTAGTCGCATACAGATGAAGAGTTCCCTGCCGTGTGTACGGGGGCGGGGGGGCCCGCAAAGCCCGCCGACCCCATAAATATTCATTATTCTCGGCACGTATAACCCGTGAATAATTGACATGTCACTTCTCTCCCCACACAGCGTTTTGTCCGAGCAGGGAGAGGAGACGGAATCCATAGTTCCCTATGAGAACTGTGGATTACCGTAATGACTGGGACGTATCTCGCCCCGTATTTAGCACAGTACGCCGCGAACTATGGGCCGAAATACGTCCCAGTTTTAGCCATGTGAACATAGCCTAAAAGTTGCAGTTTGGGCTGTATGTATTTTTACTATAATTAAATTTTTTGCATGTTTGTGTGTCTATTTTTTAATGTTATTTTATATATCGTAACCCATAAAATCAGGAAAACGACTCTGGGGAGCAATTTTAGTTTTTTATTTTGGCTTTGTTCCCCTATATATTAATCCCAGTTACAGGAGAAATACAGCCTCAAGCTGTTACTGCAGTAGCTCCATCAGTTATAGTGCACCGACCATTACATGACCGGGAGACTTCCTGCCTATGTGTATATACAACACTTACTGAGCACTGTATATACTATGATCAGGAAGGCAGGGATTGTAATGAACCATCCTGGCCTTCTTTCTGGACAGCCTACCTGCCACTGACAGCCTGCTCTCTACTCCAGCAGCGCACACTGCATGGTCTTTTTAAAATGGCTGTGCAGAGTTAAATGACTACTGCTCAGTCATTTACAGTCAACGGGTGCACAAAGATTAGTAAGTAGAATCTACACGACAAAAAGAAACGGTACCAGACACAACCTATGGACAGTAGTGGCTCTGCTTCTGGTAGAAAAAAAAAGCAGAAACAGAGAGTCACATCACAGGCATAACTTGAAGCTTCTGGGCCCTAGTGCAAATAGTGAAATGGGGCCCCTCAGTTACCATGTGCCATTGACAATGCTGTAGTAGAAGGGAACACCACCTTTTAGCAGGGAAACCCTATATATACAGTAATGGCTCTGTCCCCTGAAGAAGCCAGTTAGCTGGTGAAACATGTTGGGGAGGTCAGGCATGACATTTTAATTTGTGATTTTCTACCTTTTTCTACTGTGTTACCCGCTGCAGAGGGTCTCACAAGGAAACCTTATATGTTTCATGCCCATCAGATTAGGAATGACTGCCCAAGTAAGATGTTTTGGATTCCTTTTTGGAGTTAGCAAATCACTGTATATATAGGGTTTCCCTGCTAAAAGGTGGTGTTCCACCAGACTTGATAATAGAAAAGGAGTTTTACCTTCACAATTAGAAAGGGACAAATTGAGAGGTTAGGAATCAGGTTTTTAAAATAGTGTGTATCGAGGTTAAGTGTTATGTATATAATAAAAGTTAAGTTTTGTGCTTTATAGATAGAGAACTGATAGAGTTTAAGTTTGCCTATGGCAAAATAGTAAATGCGCCTCAATAGACGCATTTCATTATGGAGGCGCACAGCGCATCATTTTTAGGTGCATTACAATGTGTCCGACCTGGCATATAATGCGCCGTTTTTTGGTGTACGACAGTTCATTTACATCCAAAATATGGCGTCAAAAGCAGTTTTAGCGCAATATAGAACAAAAAACTGCCATTGGTGTGTTGGGAAATGTCGCCCCAAATCTTGATTTGAAGAAAATTGATCAGTTCTCACACTCCTTTCGTGTAATTATTGCAGAATGGATAATTCTCCTTGGGATTTGATATGTATAATTAGGAGTGGTGGATCTTGTTGATATGTTTCTTGCAGTATTATTGCCACTATTTTTAATTTTTGTATCTTAAAAATTTTTTTTATCGATTTTCTTCAAATAGAGATTTGATTTCGTATAATTTTTTATATATAATACATTTTGTAACAGGTGGTTAAATGCTTTTCTGATAAAAGTTAAGATTCAACTATAAGTATCCGTAATCATTGTCATTAGGGTAGACTCCTGGGGCAACATGTATGATCTAGGCTTGTAGAGGCCAGTTCTAAATAGCTTTAAAGCAGTGTAGAATGTGCCAGAATGTATGAACCTGTTCTTCTTCCATACAGGCGCATTGTAGTTTCACTATGACAACTCAGGTTCATGTAGACCACTTTGAACTTGGTCTGACAGTTCTTAGTGTTAAGCGTCTAGTTTTGCCGTCCTCCAGTTCTAAATGTGTAGAATCATACAGTTGTGGTGCGACGCACCTCCGGAATGCCCCCATACCTTGGGCACATTACAAAGTGGCAGGGCAACTGCAAAATGCACCTAATATTGGAGTGCGCCTGCTCATATATCTAGAGAAAAGGACTGCAATACTTTTTGGGATGAAAGGACACCGCATACATACATTTTGCCCCTGGTGTCTGCATACATATTCCAGAGCTCAGCTTCTCTCCTCTATCATCATATAAACCTATATATCACAGAGCTCAGCTCCTCTTCTCTGTCATATAACCCTATATATCACAGAGCTAAGCTTCTTCCCTCTATCATATAATCCTATATATCACAGAGCTCAGCTTCTCTCCTCTATCATATAACCCTATGTATCACAAAGCTCAGCTTCTCTCCTCAATCATATAACCCTATATATAACAGAGCTAAGCTTTTCTCCTCTATCATATATCCATATATATCACAGAGCTCAGCTCCTCTCCTCTATCATATAACCCTTTATATCACAGAGCTCAGCTTCTCTCCTTTATCATATAACCCTATATATCACAGAGCTCAGCTTCTCTCCTCTATCATATAACCCTATATATCACAGAGATCAGATTATCTCTCTATCATATAACCCTATATATCACAGAGCTCAGCTTCTCTCCTCTATCATATAACCCTTTATATCACCCTTATACCCTCACCTCTGCCTGCCGCCTCCACCTGAAAAACATCTCTCGCATCCGCTCATTCCTCGGCTATGACACTACAAAAATGCTGGTCCATGCCCTTGTCATCTCCCGCCTAGACTACTGCAACATCCTTCTCTGTGGCCTCCCAGCTAGCACCCTCGCTCCCCTCCAATCCATCCTTAACTCTGCTGCCCGTCTTATCCACCTCTCTCCTCGGTACTCCTCTGCCGCTCCCCTCTGCCAATCCCTTCCCTGGCTTCCCATTGCCCAGCGAATTCATTTCAAGCTACTAACCATGACCTACAAGGCTCTCCATGACCTCTCCCCTCCATACATCTCTGCCCTAATTTCCAAATATCTCCCCCCACACTCTCCGCTCCTCACAGACCTTCTCCTCTGCTCTCCCCTTATCAGCTCCTCACACAACCGTCTCCAAGACTTCTCCCGTGCTTCACCCACACTCTGGAACTCACTGCCCCAACACATCAGACTCTCCTCCACTTTCACCAGCTTCAAAAGCAACCTGAAAACCATTTCTTCAGGCTTGCCTATAACCTTCACTAAACTTGTCACTACTTCCTCCACAGACATGTCTGCCCCTCACCTCCTGTCTCTTTCCCTCTCCTTGTAGATTGTAAGCCCTCGCGGGTAGGGTCCTCTCTCCCTCTGTCGTGCCAATTTTCATTATCCCTTATCACTGTACTCGTTTGACTTATGTAATGTATGTAACCCCCTTGAATGTACAGCGCCCTGGAATCAATGGCGCTTTAAAATAAATAATAATAATAATAATAATAATAATAATAATCACAGAGCTCAGCTTCTCTCCTCTATCATATAACCCTATATATCACAGAGCTCAGCTTCTCTCCTCTAACATATAAACCTATATATCACAGAGCTCAGCTTCTCTTCCTCTATCATATAACCCTATATATCACAGAGCTCAGCTCCTCTCCTCTATCATATAACCCTATTTATCACAGACCTCAGCTTCTCTCCCTCTATCATATAATCCTATATATCACAGAGCTCAGCTTCTCTTCCTCTATCATATAACCCTTTTATATCACAGAGCTCAGTTTCTCTCCTATATCATATAACCCTATATATCACAGAGCTCAGCTTCTCTCCTCTATCATATAACCCTATATATCACAGAGCTCAGCTTCTCTTCCTCTATCATATAACCCTTTATATCCAAGAGATCAGTTTATCTCAAATATCATATAACCCTTTATATCACAGAGCTCAGCTTCTCTCCTCTATCATATAACCCTATACATCACAGAGCTCAGCTTCTCTCCTCTATCATATAACCCTTTATATCACAGAGCTCAGCATCTCTCCTCTATCATATAACCCTATACATCACAGAGCTCAGCTTCTCTCCTCTATCATATAATCCTATTTATCACAGAGATCAGCTTCTCTCCTCTATCATATAACCCTATATATCACAGAGCTCAGTTTCTCTACTATATCATATAACCCTATATATCACAGAGCTCAGCGTCTCGCCCTCTATCATATAACTCTATATATCACAGAGCTCAGCATCTCTACTATATCATATAACCCGGCTCGGACTGGGCCGCCGGGGGACCGGGGGATCCCGAGCGTCCCGAGCGCCCAGAGACCGGCCCGTAGCCGGGACTAATGTCCCCGACTCCCGGGCTGCGCGGTGTCAGCGGAGCACAGCGCCACTAGCGCTGCGCTCCGCTGATCTCCCCGGCAGGCTGAAGACACTAGGCCTTCAGCCTGCCGGGCGCCGGCCCCTACTGGTGACGTAGCCGGCGCGGTGACGTCACTCCACCGCGCCGCCTATGCAGGACGCCAGTACGGAGCCGGCGGGAGCCGGAGCCAGGTAAGTGATTTTTTGTTGTTTTTTTTTTTTTTAAACTACCTACAAGGGGGTCGCTGACTACAGGGGGGGCTCTGGCTACAGGGGGGCTCTGGCTACAAGGGGGGCTCTGGCTACAAGGGGGGCTCTGGCTACAGGGGGGGCTCTGGCTACAGGGGGGGGCTCTGACTACAGGGGGGGCTCTGACTACAGGGGGGGCTCTGGCTACAAGGGGGGCTCTGACTACAGGGGGGCCCTGGCTACAAGGGGGGCCCTGGCTACAAGGGGGGCCCTGGCTACAAGGGGGGGCCCTGGCTACAAGGGGGCTCTGGCTACAGGGGGCTCTGACTACAGGGTGGTCCTGGCTACAAGGGGGCTCTGGCGACCAGGGGGTCGCTGGCTACCAGGGGGCGCTGGCTACAAGGGGCCCCCCGGTCAAGGGGGGCTGGCTACAAGGGGGGCGCTGGCTACAAGGGGGGCCCCG